>OMNW01001389.1:5740-33893 GCA_900303245.1 Selene dorsalis | reverse complement strand
GAATGCAGGACAAGCAGGCAGGAATTCACAGTCTCTGACTTGTGTGGCAAGGCAAATGTCTCATGTTTGCAGGAAGCCACAGGTACATAGGAGCTGAGACTTACACTGTGGAGCTTCGGTCAGAGAACACCAATAGTCCAGGGATTAGGCAGACAGAACATAGGGGCGCTGGGGTAGTACTCAGGGTCAGTAGGCAGAGGGCTGAGGTTATTACCAGGGCAACGGCAACCAAGACAGGCAAGTTGTACAGGTGAGCAAATGAACGTATTTTACACTAGAAATAAGGACCAGGTTGCAAAAAACGGAACTTCTCCTTTAAAGCAAAACAGGGAGTTTGTATGGGACAAGAACCATGACAAATTGTTCATGCAGCTGAAAGAAGTGATAACACATCACCCCGTGCTTGCATACTTAAAGGTAATGAACCTACCCCTAGGACTATAGAGATTTTGGCAATAGGCCAATTTGCCAAAATGTTGAACTATCCCTTTAAAGACTGAAAGATTAGGCCTACCATCTGTATATGTGATGCTGTGTGATATACTCACCCATCCAACTATGTTTGTGCTGTGATATGGGCTCGCAGCCTTCCAGTGGGACTAGCGTGCAAACAGTATTACCTAAACTAAAAGACCCATTGGACGAGGTTATGCAAACATATTTTGCAGCAAGTTACTGAGAGCATTTTGAAAACACAACATCTAATATGCCTGTAAATTGATCTAGCCCAGTGCATTGCAAATTTGACGTGAGGCTATTCCCCCTGGGAGGTGCAGTTCAGTTTCAGTTTCACTTATACGGCTGGAGGCCATCGCAGCCATTTACTGACAAAATTCACTTCTGTGGTGCACGTTGGTACAGATTCAATCACCACCTGCTCTCATGGTGTTTCCAGCTGTGTTGCATCAGAGGCATAATAATGAGTCAGATCCCACAGACATCACTACAGACCTTCCAGTTTTATCCTGCATACCATAAGTTCTAATCATATTCATAATCAGAATCATAATATACAGATTGAGATTTCTAACAGTTGCACATTGTCACTCTGAGCTGTTCTATTAAGTCATTAAAAACAAATACACACAGAGGATTTGCAGGAAGTTGTTTGGACATGGAAATTGGACATTTTTAAATTGCGTAATTTCTTCCAAAACATGTATCTCATATAAAAACATCTTTACAGTAGTGTTTTTATTAATTTGTAGAAAATAGTACAAATACATGACATATTTAATGAAAAGGGTACATGTGTGTAATGAAACACTGGTTCTTCTTCCACAATGGATGTAAACAAGGCAGTTTAAATATTACAATAATACTCAGAATCACTCACTCCATTACTACTCTTAATCACCCTTAGAAAAATGAAGAAGAGATGCATTACACTTTATAAGATGGTATACACAAACATTTCAGGAGATGACCAAAGACTCAACAGTATGTCTCACAGTGCTGGAAAGACAGAAACAGTCTGTGGTAGAAGTAAATGGTACAGTTAATAAGTGTGCAATCGTGGACCAACAAGAAAGAGCTGACAGGAAAGTAGAGAGAAACATTCTCCGCTCATCTGAATGAATTGCAGGTGAGGTGAAGGACTCAGGTGTGGCCATATACTAGTGGATTATTTTGAACATGGAGAGGATTTTCCAGTCTGAATACCTGCATGAGGTGTAAAATGAACCATCCACAACCCTCAGGTCAGTGTTGGTGGTGACCAAATTAAATCAAAGCTAACCAAAGTCATATAAGTTTGATTAGATCCGAGGGGACTTTGAAGGCAAAGACCTAATCATGGGAAGATCTTTCTCTTTTGCCTTCATTTGTTGTGGTTAAAAAGTTATACTATATGACCAGTGGAGTGCTGCAGGAATGAATACAAGCCAGGAGAGAAGTTTGCATTTTTGTATGCCTGGTCCTTTGTTCCTGAGGTCAAGCTCAAGGCTGCCATGTTGTCATCTATGGCATAAAAGACCTCAGTAATAACCCCACTCATCATCAGTATGAATTCTAAGTTTCAGCTAGATGAGAGAACAGAGGTTGTTGATTAACTCATGTGACTGTGGTATTTGTTGCTTATAGCCTCAACTTCTGGTGAATGTATTAATATACCATTGTCTTTTTTATCAAGAGTTACTTTAATAGTAAACCAAAAATAGTTATTTTGGGTTAGGGTTAGGGTGAGCGTTGTGTTTTGCAACACTTGGGGAAGGTTATTTCCTGTTTCAGCATGATCATTTCAACACTCTCTTACACAGAACGCCATACTTGAAGTAATGGTTTTGCAATTTTTCTTGTGGAACAACTTGAATGACCTGCACAGAGCCCTGAAGCTCAACCTTATCCAACACCTTCTGAGATCAGCTGTGAGCCAGGCCTGAGCACCCAACAACAGTGGCTGAGCTAAAGGATGTCTTTGTGTCTCAGGTGTGGGGGCTGTTTAGCAGTATGTTAATGCCCTCTGGTTTTTAAAGGAGATAAATACATATGCAATTACATGAGTGACATTTTTGCACTGTCCACATACTTCTGGCCATATAGTAGAGCAAAAACAGTTGTTGAACAGTAGTACAGTTCAATACTGAGACATGAGTTACAGTCTTATGGAGGTGGAGATTGATTCATCCAAAACCAGCTCAGAAATGAACAAACTATCTACCAGTTAATCTGCATCCAGGTGTCAGCGAACACTAACCTCCCAAGCGGAGCTTTGGACCAGTGTGCTGTTAGAAAGATTTGTTTTGAGTCATGTTGAGTCACGGCATCTAACGGTAACAGTAGACACCAAACTTCAGGGAGAGAGGGGGGAACCCAAAACTACGCACCCCTGGTTCAGGCGGGCCACAGTTGGCTCGCGGATTTGTGATAGGATAACGGACACTCCCATCAGCCAACCAGCCAGCGTCACAGCGGTCCAACCCCATCAGCCTCCAGGCGGCGTACAGCTGGCCTACTTTAGCTATCTGACTTTCATCGCTGACACAAGCCTGCATGGCCTCAGTGAAGTTGAGCTTGGTTGGGTGCTTCAGGAAGTAGACAGTCCCTAAGACAGAAGAGAATCATCAGTGAAGACACTGTCATGTCAGTCATACAGCAATCAGTTTAAAACCTCCACGTGTTCTTATACTGACCCTTGACAGAGGCAGAGAAGCAGAAAGCATCATAGCTGTGGAGGAAGCGATGTCTTTGCCCGTAGCTACGCAAACCAGGAGCCAAATCCACGCCCCCACATCCCGCACGTGGGACCGTGATTGGATACTGCACTGTGCCGTCAGCCAACCAGCCAGCATTACACCAGTCCAGCCCCTCCTCCCAGGCTGCAAACAGCTGCTCAAACGTAGCCAGGGTGGCGTCCTGATCCTGACAGGCTTGTTGGGCCCCAAAGAAGTTAAAATGGTAGCGTCCTTTCCCAGAGTAGTAGGGGAACACCACACCTGCGCATGAAAGAGCCCTGTTTTATCACACTTTGTTTTATTTGATGTTCTGTCTTGAGTCTGAATGTGAAAACTCAAACAGACAAGTGGAAATTCTGTTCTCACAGAAATATGTTTGTCTTTACTTTTCTGATTTGTTTTGGACATGGTAGAAGTAACGTTTGCAGGAAGTTAATATAAATATTATAAGGAATGGCAGTGATTCTTTTTTTGGCCACTTGTGTCAGAAAACATATTGGAAACATATCAATGACATAACATCACCTTTCCATAATGCTGTGAACATACAGTCTGTTATTTACATATTATCACAGATTCACAGTCCTGGTTGTAGTCACCTCCATTTGATGCTGGGCCTGACCCAAACCTGTTGGTCCTGGACGTGCACTTCATGTGGTGAGATTTCACAACATGAGAAAGCTCAAAGTAAACTAAAGGTGATTAAAGGAATATCTACACAATGTGAATGTTCAAGCATTTTGCACACACTGACTACTGATACTCCTGAATGGTATTCCGCCCAATTTGATAAACCATTTCTAGCAGTTTTCCGCTGTCTTGGGGAGTTTCTGATGACTAGTTGCAAGCAGTGGAGTGGGCTCTTGTTTTGTTTTCATGTATGAGCACAAGAATGCACATGCATGTTGTGCATTCAAGAGGTGGTAAACATAGATGTAAAGAATGCAGATTAGAAAATTATCTTGTTAGTTTTTTAAGAGAAAGAGAATTTGTTACATGTCAGTGATGCATAGATTGTTTTAGTGAGTACACCTACTGTAAAAGAAATGTGCCGCCATTCCAATTCTATATCTGCACTGCACTTGAGGAGGAAACTGTTCACTGAGATCCCATCTTGATCCAGTATTTACCACATAGTATGTCAGAAAACTAAAAAAACATAGTAACAGACACCTTTGACCTCTCCCTCTCACACACACACACACACACACACACACACACACACACACACACTTATTCCTTACCTCGCAGCTCCAGCTCCACAGTCACACTCTCGTCCTCCAGGCCGTCGATCACCTCACAGCGATACCTTCCTGTGTCATTGAGCTGCAGCTCATTGATCACTAAAGACATGTCCCCTGGTGCTGAGCGTCTCAGGCGAACGCGGCCCCGGAAACTGCCATAGCTGCGGTGACGGTTGCCCATGGCAACCATGACCTCAGTTTCCATGAAGGCTTCAGGAGAAGAAGGAGCAATGATGGTGTTGGCAGGCAACCAGGACCATTTGACCCGGGTCCTGCGTGGTGTGGTGAGCTCAGGCTCATAGTGGTAATGACAGGGCAGAGTCACACTGCTCCCCCTGGTGGCCGACACTGAGGGCTGTGGGGATTCCACATGGAGACGGACCCCATTGAAATAGACTGGAGCAGGCACAAACACAGCACAAACACAGCATGTTTTAGTCAGTAGAGTCATAATTGTACTCGCATGGATGGGATTATTCACACTGTTGACTGAGGCAAACACTCTCTGTGTCTTTATTCTGTGCTGTATGCAAAGGAAGTTCTATATTTGCACCATTGTAAAGTGAATATTCAGTGCACAAAAAGAAATGGGTCTATTTTTAGTCTCTCCTTTTTCTACAGTTATGCTGTACTTTATTTAATCTTAGTCACTGTATCAAAATGAGCCCTTTGTTTGCCAAGAGCATCATGCATTGGTTTGCACCAAACTAGGTGGAGTTATTAGACATGGGAAGAATTTGATGAATTCATCCCAAAACACTCATCAGTCTCTCATCAAATAATGTCTGTGAAAAACATTCATCAGTGGCTATACTGAAATGACCATAGTGTCACTGTTTCGTAGCAACGGGGTGAACCACAGATGGGCTTTAATACCTGATGAGAAATACTATTTGCACAGTTGCACTTTATCATGCAACATTAAAGGCCCTCACTGTGCAATGATAAGCTTTTGTTTTCGCTCTGTGCCTAAGAGGTTTTTGCTGGTGATACTGTGCACAAAGAAATCTGTCTTTGTTCAAAGTATTGTTTTTTCCCCTCAAGGTCCCTGGATCAGTCTAACTCTTTGCCAAAGTCTAATTTCTTCCTTTGCACTGAACTGTGGCACTGAACACTCTGTGACTCCACAGTGAAATCAGCCTGAATGCTTGTGATAATATCCAATGAGCTCTGTCACTTTTACATATTGATAACACATGTATAATCAGCATGGAGAATGAGTAGGCCTACTGTTTTTATATGAAGTAACTTCAACTAGAATCAAACTCAGTCACACAGTGAAAGTCCTTTGAGGTCAACTCTGCCACCTTCTTAACTATTTACAATCGAGACTTTGGAGTTTTACAGTACAATCAACATCCCTGAGCTAGATACACAGTCTCAAAGAATCTGTTTGGACAAACTGATATTTTAGGCTTAGGGCAACATACTGCACACACACACACACTGACACACTGGGCCAATGGAAACAGAAACCACATCAATCACTGCTGAGTTTGTGTTTACAACCGGTTGACTGGCTGGAATCCATGAATTATAGCTGACTTCCTGCACATCCAGGTGACTTCCAGCCAGCTGTGTTACCATATACACAACAGATGCATGAAGCTGATCTTTGTCTCACCCCAAACACACACAAAAAAACACCTCAGATCCACACATACATTCACAGAGAGAGAGAGAGAGAGAGAGAGAGAGAGAGAGAGAGAGAGAGAAAGAGAGTCGACTTACTCTCTCCGTTACCATTGCCGTTGCTGATGTCCTGGTAGTGAAAGCCGTTGTTGTACCTGGGGAACCTGCCCTGTCCACCGGCCAGCTGCAGGTACAGGCAGGCGGCCAGTAGGGGGCGCAGCAGACTGAGCATCACTCTGTCCTCTGCAGGGGAAAAAAAAAATACTCCTTTCAGCCCCCTCCTCTCACGACTGTCATAAATACCAGACCCTGTGAGATCACAGAGGCGCCTACATTTAATTCCAACTATAAACAGATGATAATAATAAAAACAAAAAAAAGCTGAAAGTCACAATAATTTCACAAAGTAATAAAGTTAGACTGCTCCATGTCTGTGCCTCACACTCTCACCTCTGACTCCATGGCAAACCACCGGTTATTAATACCCTATTATAATTATTAATACTAACTCCAAACGCCCATTTTAACCCCGTCAAGTAGAATGAAAACCATCTCTCAGTCTCAGAGAGCCGGTGCAGCAGGCTGCAGCAGGCGGACTGTGAACTTGTGTCACAGCTCAGCTGGCCTGGGACACAACGCTCAGAAAAGTCCTCCTGCCTCTGAGCCTCGTTTCAACAGCTTCAACAACACAAACATGTCAATGACGCAATGACTGGGACAGTTTCATGTTTATCTGGTGTTAATCTAACGCAGCTTTCTCTTTACCTGAATGACACCGGGTCTGTTAAATGAAGTCACACATGAGCTGTGCGCCACCTCCTGCTGGGAGCTGAACCCCGTGGGAAACCTCCGTCCTCGGTGGAAAAAAAGGCTCAAGTGATGAAACGAAACCGGACTCACAGATCGACACTTCTCCGCTCTGGCTGCCTGCACTTCTTCTCCTCCTCATCCTCTCTGTCCCCGCTCACCGCACCGCGCGTTCAGGGCAGCGTGCGGCGACGTCACGAGACGAGGCATCCCCCCTTTGAAGAGAGCGGAACCCCGACGTGACGCGATCATGCACGAGCCGAGGAGGCTCTATCCCAGCCAGCACTGAAAACCAAATGACGCCACTGACTCCAGTAATGAAGACTTCACAGTGTGTGTCAGGAAACATGTGAACATGCTCAGACCACAGATAAACATCACCAGCAAATCAATCTATAGGTGGCAGATGAATGGATTGCTGCAAGAGCCTTGTTCTCCGATATAAAATCATAATATGTGTATAGACCTAAGCTAATGCCACATCAGCCCATCCAGCACACACATGTAACCTGCTGAAAATGAATGGGTGGTCACTGCGGCCCACTGCTCCCTCTCTTGACCTCATCTCAGCCCACCAAACATCTGGTCAACATCTTACAGCTGGAGCAGATGCACATGTGGCTGCATTATTGAGAACAGGTCGCTGATCCTAAATGCAAGTAAACTTAACCACAGTTTTATGTGAACGTTTTCTTTCATACTCTGACAAATTTGAAAGGTTTGTGTTTGTTCTGAGGAAAATCCTCACCGACCGTGAACAGTGCAGGTGCTTTTTACAGCCCTGTCTCTGGATGATGACTTGACTCTGACCTCCTGACCTTGTAAAATATAAATGAAGGATATTATTAGACAAAAACTGCAGCTTGTGTTTGCCATTTTGAGCTCTGGGCAGAGATTTCACCTAAATCCTTAAAGTGCAGTCCCATGCATGCGTTGGAGGAGCTGTAAGAGAAGCTGCATGTTTTATTAGCCCAGATAAGTGATTTATGATGGGTTATTTGCCAAACTATTGTCTTTTTAAAAGGGCAGTGTTTTTACAAGATGCCAGCCTGTGTCGCTGGTATGTAGAGGCTGACAGTGCACAATCCATACCCCTGTTTTGCCATGGCCTCAAGTAACACAGCAAATATTGCCACGCCAACTCATATTTCAGTCACTAACTGAAGAAATAGCAGCTGCGGTGGAAAACAAGAGCAATTCCACTTTTCCGCAGGGACCCCTGAAAATGTGCTGCTCCTGTGCCACCGCCCCAGTATCTGAGTGACGGCTGGCTATTACAGTGCAGATGGAAGCTGCCCTCCTGACACTAATACATTGTGAACTTCTAATGCTCTACTGGACGTTATTGCCTGACAGGACACTGCTATCCCACGAGGAGCCACAGAACCCAAATTAAAGAGTCAAAAACCTCTCAGAATCCTGCACGCAATGCTTTCCTCTGTGGCCAGCCCCTCTGCAGCCACTAATATTTTTCTAGCAGCTTGATTGACATCCAGCTGACTTAGCAGAAACCCAAGACCACCATTGTTTGAGCCGAAGGGACAGGGTGCTATGCTGGTGGGATTGGGGAGCTGGAGAAAAAAGTTGCTCTCAACCCCTGGTTTCAGTTTATTATTGTCAAGGATGAAATCAAGGATGACCAAGACTACAGGCTGATCTTCTTCTCAGAAATATTATTCCAGTGTAATGATATAGTCAAGCTACAGCTCTAAACTGAGCAACATGTATATAACATGTGTTAATGCTAACATGCTGATGTTTAGATTAAATTCAGTGCTCCTTTTACAGTTTATGAACACTGGACACAGTTTATCCTAATAGTTATGATAACATTTTCACTTCAAACAGTGAAAGTTAACGTTGTAAAAGCACCAAAGGAAGGTCAGAGGATCATCATCTGGGAACCATTAATGTCTGTGAGATTTGAAGTGAACACTGAGATGGTGAAAACTTGGACCTACTAGTGGCACTACAGTGACTGTCTGTAGGATTTATCCCCTGGGGACTATGATATCTGCACCGGACTAGATGTCAATCAATCCAGCTGTTTTAATGACGTCTCATTAAAAAGCAATACATTATAGTGCCAAATTAAAAAAAAGAAAAGAAAATGAATTACTTGAGTCAGTTTTCCTCATCCCCTGGAGATCATAAATATCTGTGGACAATCCATTCAGTAGCTGTTGAGATAAGAACCATCTGGATTAATGTGATGGATCGACTAGCAGACCAAAGCTAATGTGCAAAGAGCCATGCAGTGACTAAAAATGATGACATACTGAAGAAGCACAAACCCTCATCACTGCTGACTTTCTGTTACAAAGGAATTTGAACTTAAGTTTGAGTTAATGTGAATTTAGAAAACGGTCTGACCACATCAGTGTCACAATAATGTCAACCACAATCCCAGATCATGATCCTGATCACTACTAACTACTAACCTTCTCCACCCCCCTCACCACCTTCCTGCACTGTCTTCATTAGCACTGAGAATATTAATGTGGGGTTAAAAAAAAGGGCTCGCTTTGTCCCCTGGGATTTACCTTTTTAAAGTGTAGAACACCAATCTACTAAAAGTCACAGTAGGGGCTTAGTGAGGCTGATGAGAACTTTGTAACACACTCACAACAGCCACGTACCACGTCCACCAGGTTAGGTTGCCGTACTGGCTTATCAGTACTATCTCATCTGCACTGGTGTTTGTGAGTTGGACAAATGAAATTATTGACCTGATGGAGAGAAAAAAACAAAAACAGATCAAATACATTTTGACAAGAACATGAACACCTTCAATTTTTTTTTGGAAATCCATTCTAACCCTACCCTCCCTCAGGGCAGTTTATCCTCTGTGGACCCTGAATGCAGAAGATATCATAGGAATCATTCAATAACTGAAGGTATTTCAGGTTGCAATAAAAAGACCACTAGTCAACATCAGAACCAGGCCACTGAGATCAAACTCATCATGTTATGGCTACAGATGTTCAGCTGTCTTCAAAAAGTTTTTGAAAAAACTCTGTCCTAGTCTGCAACCAATTTCATTTTTGTGAACTTCAGTACAGCAGTGTTTATTCCTACATTAGATTAAACTTTGTTAAATGTTAAGAGGCAGTAATATTTGTTATCAGCAGCACAAGCTCTAAAAGCCTGAGACCTCCCTCAGTGTGTGTTAGCAGCTGAAGCCCCTGCTCTCAGCCAGTGTGACAGCCCCCCCCCCCATGTGTCTCTAAGCCATTATCTATCCAGTGTGTTTGAAGAGACCAGATCTGTGCTCTTCCCAAAGCCCCAGATGAAAGGTTTTGGCCTGGGGCCCCAAATACCAGCAGCCCCTGTGAACTGCGTGGTGACAGTAGTTGGTGGAGGGGTGTAATTTCTGCAGCGCAGCAACATTCAGGAACTAGAAAGGTGAGCAGAGCTTTTTCCTGCAGTCCAGAGAAGACGACATGAAAGAAGAAGAGATGAGAGTGTTTACGTTCATGTGGTTTGACTCAAGGGCCAAGCAGTTGATCATGTCAGTATGTGCAGCCACACTCTGCCATTTGCAGAGACGCCGCATAGAAAGGGATGGTTAGTCACAAAAGGTGTGTGAGTGTGTGTGAGAGAGTGGCTTTAATGTGACTGAACTGATTAGAGAGGAAGACTTCAATAAAAGACTGACACCAGCGTGAACTGCTGGGCTCAGGGTGACACTTTTCAAGCTGATTAAAAGATTCAAGTTTAAATGAGCTGTAATAACCAAGAAACACTGAAATTTACCATCTTTTTGTGACACACTGCCCCAATTAAAATGGACATAAGGCCAAATAAGCAATATAATTATGAACATCACCATGTAGAAGCCACTCATCACGTGTCAAACCAACTGGTTCAACAGTTTTATTTGAGCAGAGATAAAAGGGTTTTCCTTTCTTTGAGATCACGTCCCTGGAGATGTGGTCTGTGCATACCTGATCTAAAATAGCAGTTGTTTTCAGGAGAGGATCCTTCCTCTTCGAACCCGTGGCTGTGCCTCCAGCTTCCTGCCTGCTTTGGCCCATTGCCTCCGTCCTTCCCTGGCCAGCTGTCATACCAGGAAAGCAAACAGAGAGAAGCCCGGCACAGAGCTGATTGCTCTGCTGTCAGTTGGATTAAATTCCTCTTATTTTCCAAGATAAATTTGGCAGCAATTATGCAATTTACTCATATTTTTGTTTTTAATGACCCTGTTGTTGTCTTGATTTGCGTGACATCATCTTGACAGTAAAAAATACTTAAGCAATTTCCCAGAATCCCAATGTGAAGTCTTCAAAAAAATACTTGTTTTGATTGGTCGATCATCAGAAACTCAAAGATTTAGTTTGTCATCAAATAAGACAAAGAAACACTTTTATCCCTGAGGACAGAACCAGCACAGCCGGGCACTTTGGCTTTAAAAAGATAAAAGAATTCAAATCAATTATTAAAACAATTGTCAATTAGTTTACTTTTGATCGACTCATTCTAGTAGCTTCTGTTGTGAATACTCCAACACAATATTGCTGTTGACACTCTGTTTGCATTTGGACAGGTGTGACATTTTCACATGTAGTAATTCCACATTCATGTCACAGTTTTACCATCATGTTGTTAGGACGAAGGGAGGCGCCCGCTTCAAGATGTAAGAAACAATTAGTTATGTTCTATCTGATGAATGTGTCACACAGAATGATGTTAAATTAACAGCTGATCGTGCCTCTAAAACAATGACATCTCCACATTTAATCAATTAAATTCAACTTCCATATTTCGATGGTTAAGTCAGCCCAGTGGTCTTCTCTACATTTCCTCTCTACACTGCTCAGGAGACGTGAAGACTTTTATGAGGGGACAGAGGAGAAAGCTGTCATTAGGTCGCTACAACTGCCAGCATTTCCAAAAACAGCTGGTCTACTGTGGAGACTAATAATATCAGTTGTCCTACATGAAAATTGTCTGCTATTTGCTAAGTGAGCACATAAAGTGAGGTAATGAGGTGGAGCTACAACTGTTTTTCTTAAATTCTTTGTGTTTAAACAGTAATCCAACTGAACAATATGCTGACAAACAATAATTCAACTTTCAGACTGTCACTATGTATTTTCAGCTAGAGTATTTCCTCGCTGCAGCGTGACCTCCACAGACTGTGATGAGAGCGAGGAGAGGACAAGCCGTCCTTGGGTGAAGATACCTTGGGAAGATTGCATGGTGGTATAAAGAGAGATTAGGCCCCTGGGGTGTTTAAATGCTAAACAGGGAAAACGACCCTCAGAGCTTCTGGTCTTTTGATCTTCCACCTTTTTAAATGGAAAACAGCTCCAATGAATTCAGTATTATGGTTAATAACATACCCTCAAGATTCCACCCAGCGACGCACAGAGAAATGCAGACAAAAAAAAAAAAAGTCTGTTCTGTGTTTTAATTATTTATTTTTCATTTTAAGATACAAAGGCCAAACATAAGGGAATCCTCTTAGAAACACAATGCTGGAATAAAAAACTGCTTCAAATCCAGTCAAAATTCTATGAGGTCAACAGTCATTATAGCAAGAAACAAACTCATATAATACCATAAAACCACATCAATGTCATAGATTTTTTTTTTGTTCTTTTTGATCAATCATATAAAAGCTGAACAGCGGAAAACAGGAGATCTACAATAGTTTGAAGGTTGATGAACATCTAGAAAAAAATGAAGCTATGCTACCAATAGAATTCAGATTGGTTCAACTTAAGCTGGTCAATAAAATGCATGCAGACGTGGATAACATGGGTGACTCTGGAATTGTCTGCAACAATAATTCATATTGTACAGTGTTTGACACCAAGGTCCATCATCAACCTCTCAGTGGCACTGCTATCCCCTCATGCATTTTTAAGGATCTTGAATTAATATTCATTGTTATCAAAACTAACGCAGCATAATATTGCACAAGCCCATAATTCATAATTCATGGGGCAGAAAGATTTGGAATACTGTGACGGGGGTGGCAGAAGCAGATGATACGGCAGGTCTCGTGATATGTCCAGTGGAACCGTAAAAATCAGCTTTAATTTGGTTTCTCTCTAACAGGCTTATCAGCAGGGTCGCAGCTTTCAACTGGAGGCATAATGTTGGACCCTAAAGAAACCGTCTGCAGCAAACATTAACATCTACTTATATATGAACAGATTCCAGTACAAAGGTACTCTATAAATGCATGTCACATATTAACACTGGTAATTCAAAGCAAGGGACTGCCCCTGACCTCTCATACTCAGTTTAGTCTAACAAAGAAACTGTGAGGCTATATTCTTTTCTCTGCTCTACATGTAACAATGAATACGTTCAAATAGGTTTGCTCATCAATATGTAATACTGCTTTTTTTATGTTATTTTTGGTTTTTCAAATATCAAATATCAAAACACAAACATCAAAGTGCCATAAAAAAGTGAAGTGGGTGGACACATCTAGAAGCACAGCGGAGTGAGTGAGTGATAGTGTTTCAGTAGCATTTGCTGTACATGAGGAGCAGATCTGCTTTGACCTGAGATGCCCATCATTCATTTTAAACTGCCAGTCTCTACGCTGCTGTTATCGCTATCTGTCAATTCAAGAACCCTGCCAACAATAACAGATGGATCTTAATCGCTGAGCTCTGAAGTTGTTCTGAGAATTAAGACGGAGAGAAAATCTCAACATGAGCTTCCTTTGAAAATCAATTCATTCAAACAGCCTGTGTCTGATTCATTAGAAACAGACCAAGAGGCTGATAATGAAATAAACCACTTGGTGAAATTTGACACATCTCCTGCAGCAGCCAACATATGCATACTGAAGGAACTATCATATATAAAAACACTGTGATCAGGGGAGTAATTAAAATTACTGTCCAAGATGAAAAAAATCTTGTGAATGAATAACAGCAGCTCACAGCAGCAGCATATGTAAATCTCAGTCCACAGCTATTGTTCATTTCCTCCAGAGTAATAGAATGTCTCTTTTCTCTATCACACAACAATGATCTCAAGCTCTTTTTGTTCTTTGTTTACAACCTCCTGTCTGTCAATGGTGGTGTCTCCCCTGGCTCTGAGATCACATCTGTTTGGCTGCTAAACTGACTGACTGACGGTTCATTGACCGATCATGTCCCACAGTGACAGAGGTTTCATACATCTGATTCCTCTTCTGTGCTGTGTGGGTCTGTGTCAGTGCACCATATTGTCTTCTTCTACGTAAACCCACAGGGACAGAAACCTGCGGTTGTCTTGGCACAAAACATCACCCTGATTTGGCCAAATGCAGCCATGTGAGTTATATGTAACTTTGCGAGCTGGATGTCAATTTCAAACACAGTTTCAGTACAAATAAGGATCTGTAGATAGTGGGATGTTTGCACTTGTGTTATGCTACTACACATACAGTACATGTGTTACCAAAGTTAATACAACTAACCTTCAGTGGTGCCCTCTTAAGCAGTTCAAACTGAAAACATGAACTGTGGGAAAATACTGGGATTAGAGAAGCACACACGGAGACATCTTCAGAGTTTTAGTCTATTATTTTTTCTCAACAAACACAAGAACTGTCTCAACAAGAAAAATAGTCAATCAAAAGCATCAATGTTTCCTCTAAAGATAATATATGTGTCCTGTGGAGAGATCAAGGAGTGTGGTTATAGGGCATGTGCAAGCTGCTGGGTGGAGCTTATGTACATCACCAGACATGGGTCTTGGAGATTCAACTATCAGGTAGAACTGATCTGGGATCAGAATCCAGGGAGCACCAACTGATGCAGCAGCAGTATTGTTACCCCTGACCTCTGACACAGGATGAGGGATATTCCATCTTGGATTTAGCTGGTAGGTGGAATAGAAATCTGATCCCAGCTCTGCTTTGTTACAGAGAGGATACTCTCTCGCCTCTCAAAGAGATCACACGTTTGGTTCAGGTGGAAAAGACGAATGACCACTTCAGGGAGAGAGGGGACACATGAGCTTTACTCGATCTGGTGACAGTGGTTAGAGGTAACGTCTCCCACCTCCAACCTGCCGGGGTTGGAGTGGTGAGGGCGCTACTCTGGTGTTTGCTGCCCCCTAGGGCTGAGAGCAAGGCAGTGCAGGTGTGGCTCAGGAGGGAAAAGGGTGAGAGGGGAAGAGGTGGCAGGGAGGAAAGGGGAGTGCGGGTAGAGAGAAGGAAGATGATTCGTGATGCTACTCATCACAGCCTAGGAGCTCCATTCGCAGGGTGATGCGCTCGTGCCACTCCCACGGCAGGATGCGGACGTATCGGCCGTAAAACGGTGGCTCGAAGATGTTCTTTTTGTGAACGTTGTTGTCGCTGTTGCCCGGGAAGATCTGGACAGGGAGGAGCAGAACATCAAAACAGATCAACTCTTCCACGTCGGACAGCTTGTTTACTCTTCTCATCATTTTGTCATGTCCTGTATGTAACGTGTCTACAAGCTACAAAACAAACTGGTGTGCGAGCTAAATACAGACAAACGTGACCACAAAATGTATGTATTTTCCTCAATTATTTCCTTTGCATGTCAGATGACTGACAACAGAGTGCAACTCTCTGGAACTAATATATAAAGATAAAAGCTCTTGTGGGAGTTCTTTCGCATCTTCTCAAGTATGAAAGCAGAAACTGACTGAACACAGACACAAACAAAAACTGTAAAACATGTAAATTGGTAGGACCTCATGAACAATGCTGACATTATTGAATAACATACAGATGTCAGAAGTCACAACAAACAAAATGATGCTTGCACATCCTTGATTTAATGACTTCATTTGGTTGTGCTCATGCAAACATCTGGCAGGTGTTTTTTTTGGATGCATTATGAATGAATGAAGAGTAAGAGTAACCAGGCCCAGTGACACCATTATTAGTTCCAGGTCTGTAGACAAGTACATCACATACAGGCTTCACTATCACTTCATCTCTTAAACATTCAGAGCTCAAGACCAGACAAAGCAAACAACCATCTGAAAAAGCTTTTATACCACATTTTTTCTATTCTAAAATCATATTGTTGTTATAATTTTGACTGGGTAGAGTATATGTCTCTGAACTTATTCTGCATTTTCCTATCAGATGTGTTTAAAATGCTCTCACAATGTGGGGCAAACTCATGTCTCTGAATGCCTCGCAGCCACTCTGTTATGAAATGTCTTCATTTTTTAGAGGTTGCTCTCTGTATTTGACATGTTCATTCTGCTTCATGCCCTCTTTACTAGAGTTGTGTTATACACCAATGAGACGTAACATTCTGTCCACCTGCCTGATACTGTGTTGGTCCCTTTTTCTGCCAAATACACAACAAACTGTGATGCACTGTGTATTCTGACACATTTCTATCAGAACCAGCATGAACTTCTTCAGCAGTCTGAGCAACAGTAGTTGGTCTGTTGGATGGGACCACACAGGCCAGCCTTCTCTCTCCACATGTATCAATGAGCCTGTGGTCGGTTCACCACTGTTCCTTCCTTGGAGCACTTTTGATAGATCCTGACCACTGCAGACCAGGAACAGCTACAAGAGCTGCAGTGTTTCAGATCTCTGACCCAGTCGTCCTGCTCAAACTGGATCAAATCCTTACACTGCCCATTTTTCCTGCTTCTAACACATCAACTTTAACTCAGTGTTTTTGGCCATGTTTCCTGAGGCTGAACTGAACTGACCTTGTCTGTCTTTGTGGTCTCATCCTTCACAATGTTCCAGGTCTGTCCATCATCACTGTGAGCCACTTTAAAGGCCATAACAAACTGGATGGAGCCAAAGTCTTTGGCCCCCTGTGTGATGATTCCTGTGATCTTCTTGGGCGACAGGAGGTCCACCTGAGGACACAGAAACAGCTTCATTGTACAAAAGCAGAGATGGGGAAACCCAAACACAGCATGATGAAGCTCTGCCTTGTCCCCCCACCTGAAGCCACTCAGATCGGTTGTTGGTGGCGGCGGTCCAGGCGTTGGTCTTGCCTTGTTTGTCCAGCCGAGCGTAGTGAGGGTACCAGGTGAACGCCTCGATGCCCCAGGTGCGGAAGGTGCTGGATGCCATGATCTGACGATCAGACACCAGTCGGGACTTCATGCCCATTGGCTCTGAACAACCTGAAGCATTTGAATACACTGCGGAGGTGAGACCAGGTAGAGGGACAGAGGAAGAGACAGAAAATAGACGAATGGAAAGAAAGAGAGAGAAAGTATGATAGACAGGGGATGGACAGCAAGCGGCCCAGGCCAGCCAGTGATGTGAAGCAGCAGACAGACACCTGAAGATGATGATGATGGTGCAAGACAACATGAGCAGATAGAGCGGACAGAAGCACTGAACGCACAGCCATAAACATACAGCTTTAGGTTTAGATGAGTGCATGTGGTGACTGATATGCTGTGATCATTTACATGTTTATTCTGATACTCTCTATATTATGTTATACTGTATTTTCAATACAAACTAAATCCCTGGACTAGCAACAAACTGGTGGACATTGGTGTTTAATTTATAAATGGGTGTAGCTCCATGAAGCAGCTGAGCATGCACATCAGGAACACAGAGCGAAAGCTGCAAAATCTGCCGTCTGGAATCAGAGTCGTTGTTTCTACAACATCTGCTCTCATTCTCATTACATCATTTTACACTTCCCTTCATTCACTCAATGCAATGGCGTCAAGTGAGTTTGAAATAGTGACCTATAACCTCCAAGAAACAAACTTTTGTATTAAAGCTGAACTTTTCCCTGTGGTTAGAGTGTTGTTTCTCAAGCTGGTGATCTCAGACTGACAGGCAACAAGCTGCAAATAAAGCAGTTTTACAGTCATGCACAAAAAGGGAAGCAAAGCCAGTGAGAGAAGAACAGACAGTGATCTACAAGATCAACAAGATCAGAAGATAAACAAGACAACCATCAAGAGAGATGGACATTTAACAGTGTAATGAGGCCACATTTGCTTATGATAAAAGGACTGACAAAGTGAAGACACATATGTTACAATACAGACTATTTAATAGAGCCCAGTACTTTGTTTGCCTGCTGGGCGACAAAAGCCTCGGAGTCATTACCATCTGTGTAGACATGTTTGCATTATAGTAAGATGTGATCATATGGTTCTGATGAGAGATTGAGGGATCATCTTGGAATTGAGTCATTAGATAGTTTGCATCTGTGTTCAAAGTTACTGAGAAGTGAAATCCTCTGAGTAACATCCTTTGAAATGTGATCAGTCACTGAGTAAAGGACTGAAAACAATTAGGTGGGAAACATGAGAGATGAATGAAGGGAAAAAATATGTTGTTTCCCTTCTTGTAGCTCTCAGTAAGTTTTATGGTGATACCACCACTCAGTCACTAATGAACATCTCTACACTGAACACCAACCATTTGTGGATGTGCATGCTGGATGAGTATGTTCTGCGTGTGCTTTTCTGTGTAAATATACCATTTAGCTCGCAGCCCACCAGCTCCATGCGCAGGGTGCAGGCCTTGCGACACACCACAGGGACAATGCGGATGTACTGGGCGATGATTGGAGGGTCAAACAGGTTAGTCTTTGTGCCATCATTGTCTACATTTCCCACGAATACCTACAAGAGAAGCATTGGTAAGCAAAACTGACCTTAGTATTATAGGATGAACTGAACACTCTTTACAGGGAGTTTGTGTCAAACATCAAACATATATTTAAAGTAAAAGTGTCTTCCTTGGGTGTTTCCTCAAAGAATAAAAGAAAATCTATATTGCACACAATGTTATAGTGAGTTTGGTGGTATAGAAAAGTCACTGCTCCCTCTAGTGGTTCATTTCTATCTCTTCTTCATTTCTATATTAGAAAATATGGTGTTGTGGTTTGTGAGTTGACATGAATGTGTTTCGACTGCCACACAAATCTCAATAAATGAGAAATGATGTCACACTCTAATCAGCTAATCAACTCCAAACACCTGCAGAGGTTTCCTGAGCCTTGAAATGGTCTCTTAGCCTGGCTCAGTAGCTCCACTTTCATGAGGAAGACTGCTGACTTCCATCATATTCTACTTTATTGAGATGCACCTGTATTTCAGTATGTGAAGGGGGGCAAGAAAGCTGTTCTGTGTTCTGTTGGGCACCAGTCAGTGAACTGTTGTACTGATGTGTCACTCACTTGGTCCTTTCTCTGGCCCTCTGTTCTGTACATGGTGTATGTCTTTCCGTCCAGGCTGGAGGCCACCTTGAAGGCCTTAATGAACTCCGCTGTTCCCATGCGACTGGCACCTTGAGTCACAATACCTGTGAAACGCATTTTCCTCTGCATGTTGATCTGGAGATGTGGAAAAATAACATCCATGAGTTTGTTGAAGTTTCTTTTTAAACAGATCATCTATTAAATGATCAACTTAAATGTCTGAAAGTGGTATCAAACTAATGCAGGTAAATTCAGTAAAGTTTTCAAATCAGCCAAAACGCAAAACTGAGAAACATCCAAATGTACCTACTGAATGTATACCCAGCTTCAATGTGCTTAATTCATTTTAGACTTAATATAACACTGATCTCACCTCTATCCATGGGTTTCTGTCATGTGCAGCAGCACTCCAGGCGTTCACTAGTCCTTTGTTGTTAAGACGGGAGAGCTCAGAGCCCCAGCGCTGCAGGCCCAGGAGACTGTAGCGGACTGATGAGGCAGAGATCTGGGACTCAGCGATGCCCCCTCCCTCCATACCGAGCAGAGAAATACAGCCTGTAGAGGAGACAGGGTTGGCAGGTGAGCAGACAGACTGTTAGATTAATATGAGATCACTCACTTTCATGCATATCAAAACCTTTAAGAAACCTGATTTTGTGAAAGTAGGTTTATGTACATGTAAAAACATAGTTACCTATATCATAAAATTCTGAACTGATACTCAAGACAAAGAAAATGTCTTATGTACATTTGTTCAAATCTCTTGTCTGTGCTAAACCTGCTTAACTGTGCTGTGTAAACCATTAAGCCATTAAGAATGCAGAGCACTGAATCAGCTTCATTAAATAAAGTATTGATTCTTCATTTGGGCCCAGGCACTCCCTGCTTATTGATCATCTTAAAACACAGCAGCTTGGCCGCTTTCCCAACCCATCATCTTAAATGTCTTCCTTCAATTACTCTGTATGACACCAGCAATAGCACACTGCTTCATTTATTCAATTTTCTTTCCTGGGTCAAGGAGAAAGTAGCCTCGAAATTTTTGGAGCCCTCTGTATAACTATTGTAAGTACTTTAGATCTCCAATCCTGAGAGGACAAATGGATCCATTATGGTTGTTTTTAGCCATCTGGCTACTGTGAGAGTATGCTACAGTTGAGTGCTGGTCCGGTACACTTACGCAGTTGGCAGTGTTTGCCCACATAAGGGGAAGGGCAGTGGCATTTGAAATCTCCATCCAGGTCCCTGCAGGTGCCTCCATTCTGACACGGCTGGCCGGCACAGTCGTTCACGTCTGCAGAAAGATAAACCACATGATGACGCACTGTAGCTTACTGGTCAACTTGGATCAGCCTGTCTTGGAGGTTAGACTGCAGTTAAAATTGTGAGTGAGAATCACACATCATGCCTCAGAATTAAATATTGATATTTCTTGAGGTGTTTGATACTGAGGTTAGTTGAAGCCATGCTAACTGGACCTGCAGAAGAGGGAGGGCTGGAGACTGTTACTTCTCATTAGACAGTAAAATAAGAATAAGACCCAACAGCACCAGGAGATCTGGATATCAGGAGGTAAATGTGTTTAGTGTGTTTAAATGCGTCTCCATGATACATGTTAGTTTTATGGTGAGTTGAGTATCATGCACGTCTAATGCCTGTTTAGTCTTGTTGTAATTCTTTGTACTTCCTCTTGATGGCACCCAACACTATCTGTCCAGCTCAGTCTGTGTGAGAGGAGTCGGAGAGGAAAACCAACCAGTAGAAGGAAACAGGAAAAAACTAAAATTGCTTTTCGTCCGTCAGTGTGACTAAACCCACACTGAACAAATCCACCAAGAACCCACACAAACCAGGAGCGACTTTCCTGTTTAGCTTGATATACGGATGACTGCATAGCAAAAGGGGAATTTCAGTCCATCTTTGAAGCTTTCAGACACGCCGATGTGATTTTTTCTACCCAACAAACACACACATGGCACTACCTCCCTACCCACATGCTTGTTCTATAAATAGCTCTGTGTCTAAACATCCATTTTCACACAGACACGGGGAGTACAGTAAATCTGAGATGTGCTTCTACAAAATCTGGATAATGAGGTCCACAGTAGTGACACATCGGGCTCTGGGAGCTCACACTAAATGACCTAAAATAGACTATTTCTAGCAGCAACGGCAGCTGAATATTTTAAACACCGAGCTCTCAACATGTTGTAAATAAGCTCATTGAATTTACCATTGTGGCATCATTTGACAGCAGCTACCTGTGTCTGTATCCAAGTGCACTGATACATTCACCTGAAAAGTTTCAGGTTTTACTGGGAGAATGTATCAAGGCCCAGTTTTAGAGCTATTCTCACTTAAATCTAACTTCTCAAGTATTATAATCAAATCAGGTAATAGGCATTAGATATGTAGCTATAACAGATTACAAAGAATGAATATAGTATGTATTTGGATAGACTAGGTGATTGCTGCTGGTGGATAAGGATGTGACATTAAAAGTTAAACTTGCACATAATAATTTCTTACAGTGAAACAAAGATAGTTGTTTTAAGAAGATATTTATAATTCATTTGCTCCATGTGGGACTAAAATGCTGTAGGCAGAGTTTAGATTCAAGATTAAAGATTTTTTATTGTCAGTTCTCTATATTTCCTAATTTCCAGGACAGACAGAAGAATCAAAAAGCCATTTCTATCTCCTCTAAAAAATAAACAGCATGGAATCTAAATGAAGCACTCTAGAATACTACAATAAGATAAAATATAATATCACGTATAAAAACAACCGATGTACAACAGTGGCCGCAGTGCAAATGGTAGTGCAAGATGTACATGGACAGTAGTAGTATTAGTAGTAGTTTATTAACCATCCCTCAATCCAGACTTCAAGGTGAGTTTAAAGGCTGACTGGGCAAAATGGCACCATCTCTATAAACTACGTCACAACAGGCAACCACAGGTTTTAGACAATATCACACCTTCCACTCATAGACTTAAACACTTAATTGATAACAGACTGATGGAAACTCTGGTTGTCCTGTTGTGCGTCAGCTGGTGGCCATCTCTCAAGTAAGAGGATTGGGCATCACAAGGACCATACAGTCCGCTCAGTTTCAGGTCAGGCTCTAATCCATTTATCTGAGGGGGCAGGGGGACACGCAGCATCTCTGATACAGAGAGAGGAACAGGTGCACCGACACTGCAGAGGCTTGTCAGTTTGTTTACTGCTCAGGATCTAAATGCCTGAGGTGTACATTCTGATTAACTGAATCCGGGACAGACTGTAAATAAAATGTTGACCAAGAGAAACAACAGACGTCTAATTAGCTGTTGCATGCACAGCAGCATCTGCTATCAGCACGCTGGTTGCATCTATATATATAGATTTGTTTATCAGAGCATGTGCATGGCCTGTGTCCAGTGAGCCCTACTATATAGAAACAGCACACTAGCACAATATTTACAGTGTCAATATCTCTCTCAGCATGAAGTGAAAGCCAATGCAAATCTCATGCAGCTTATTTGAAACTAGACCCTAATCAATGCAGGGCCAAGGTCGACTGGCAGTGTGTGTGGTGATCAGCAAAGCTATCTCAGTCCAGGATCTGTGATGCAGCCAGCAGGACGCGGGTCTAAATGAAGGAACCCCAAACCTGCTGTTGTACTGCTGAGGAAGAATATGGTCTATTCTGCAAACCTCACAGTGTGACACCTTGGCCCACAAGGTACTCAAACTGTTTTTCAAAGAAGACCTTCTATGGTTTTTATGGTTGGACAATGACACTTCTCTATAAAGTCAGAGAGCGGTAACTGAGGAGTGAAACTAAGAAAGGCTATACAAGACGTTTTCATACAAATATGGAGCGGACAGAGTAAATAAATATAGAATAGATCTCATCAACCCTCCACCTATTGGACTCTAACTTGAGCAACATGAGGCAAGAACATTACATAATTCTAATAATTATCACTACCACAGTTGCCATGGCACAACAACCTAGGGGGCACTCTAAAGGCAAAATGGTCAGCAGACAAAGCCACGACGGCATTATTAAATGAAAAAAAAAGACTGAAAGGTTTCCAGATGTGTAATTTACTGTGCACTGTGGAACTGACTTGAAGCGGAGCAGGGAGCACCACAGCAGGTCCCAGAATAGCTTTAAACCGGATCTCTGCCAGGGTGCCACTCTGCTGTAGCTCTGAATTGAAGCCTCTGATGTCATAGAGTCTGTTTACTGAGAATATTATTTAAAGCTGTGTTTCTAAGCACTCCTTCTGAACAGATCACGCTGTGATGACATCAGATCCTGTGCACTGGTAAATGAGAGCTGTGGTTCTTCAGGTTGAGAACCTTTCAGCATTTTAATACCTCCATGATTTCCTTTCTGCAGTAAGAAAGCTTTTCACTATTTTAATGGACATTAATTGGACCCACTGTTTAAGTGGCTTGAACGATTAAGGGCTTCTGACCCTTGTGACCTGGATGAATAAAAAGAAATCTTGGAAGTTAAGAAAACTGGAATTGCCATTTTATTTGACAAACCACATTATGGTTACATATTTATACAAATGTGGTTACTGCAGGTTCTGGAGGATCTCAAGCAAAGCGCTCAACTCCCAGTGTGGTCAAAAGAAGAGGAGCAAGGAGTAAACACTAGAATAAGGATAAAAAAGAGCCTTCTTGATTTACTATTCATTCAGTTCAAACAGCTCTTTGAACTTTTATTTCTACAAGAAATTGACTTATTAGCAAATTTTAGTGACTACCAGTTGATCATCAAATATCCCTGCGAGATTACAGCCTTTACTAGTCTCTGTTTCCCTGTGAAGGTCAGCCTCTCCAGTCACAACAGTCAACAGCTGCTACTGCTTCTTAAGATAACATGATTCAAGGTAATCTGACCTAATGTGCAGGTGTATGGCTGTTTAAAGCAAACAGAAGTAAACGAGGAAATGCACGTCAGGGCTAGTCAGAGCTATGACAAATGTGTCTATAAGACCTATACAGTAAATTACAGATTATTATATATGTACTCCACAGGGGGGCACAGAGTCCAGGCTGACCACGCTACCACATCCTGGGAGGAACTGACGAGTCAACAGAGAGCTGCACACTCATACACACACCCTCTGGCCAAGGAAATAACCACCTTTATCTGTTATGAAAATCTGGGATTTAGATACTGTAAGCATGAAACAAACACCTTCCCTCACTGTTTCCGTCCATCTGCTCTCCTCCCTGCATCTCCATGCCCCCGGTTCCCCTCCCACATACACACACTTTCTCTGCAGCCTGTAAAATGCTTTTAGGCCAATTTGACAGGACAGTTAGAAGTGCTGCAGTCAGACCTGAGTGAGTGTGACATTGTCAGGAGGGCAGACTTATTTCATTGTTCCGCCTCCATGTTCACTTTTTCGCCTGGCAACAGTAGCGGTGCTGACGTTGCGAGCGCTCAGCATGGACCGCCACTTTCTGTTGGCTCCACTGGCATGAGGGATAAACCATGTGTGTATGTGTATGCTAAACAGTCTGTATATGAGATCATGATCTGAGTGTGGCTGCTGTTTATGTGGGATGTGCAGCAAACACGTGATCAAGCTTTTAAACCAGAGGAGAGGCTTTTGCTCCTCAGGAGAAATTTTAGTCCTTTAAGTGGAAATATGAAATAAAACATATGAAATATATGCACAGATTGATTAAAATGTCTTTTCACATTTTTTGGCTTCTTCCTGACATCTGACAGTACATCTGAAAGGAGAGGAAGCTGCTATTCTGTTCCTATGCAGTCTACCATTTGTTTAATGTGCCTTTTTCTATTTTTATTTTTCTAGATGCTGTTGTTTGTGTGGTGACAACATATTTTTCTACATCTGGCTCCGATTTCACAACACCTACTTGTGTGGCTCTTGGCTGTTTTCTGATCATAAACCAGTTCATCCTCTAATCACAGGCTCCTATGTTTCCAAACAATTGACCAGTGAGAGGTCTATCAACTTTTTAATCCAGAACTTCAAATCAAATCTGTCTAAATATGGAATTCCACACGGTAAGTGACTGTTAGGATGGTAGCTCAGTGTTAAACAACACTCAGCCTCCACGGGTTCTTTACAGTCACTGGTTTTCTACAGTCCATCTCCTTCTCTGTTTCACACAAACCACAGGAACTGGCTGCCATGATCCTCATTCATTGCTCACACACACGTACGCACACACACAAATTAGTGACAATTAAGCTGTCACAACACAGTCATCAGTAGCTGTGAATGGAGGGGCTCCTCCCTAGCGGCAGTCCTCGGAGGGGTTCTCATAACCATCACGGTCAAATAAACTCCTCTTATAATTGTTCTTGAGGCATTATCTAATTAGTTAAATGACTGCTCTGCAGAGGGCTCTGGCTCTGGCAGATGACATCAAAGGATAACTTGAACTGTATCTTTTATGGAGAGAGAATCAGATGCAAACTTCAAACAACTTGAAAAAAACTGGCCCTGACAACAGATGTAGAGTTTCACTAAGACTGGAGGTATGATGGAGTTTAACATGTCTTTAGGTATTAAAGGACATCCTTGTGTCAGAGTGGCTAAACAGATAAAAAGGCAGCGCATCTAAAGCTGATCTGCCTTTGCTTCTGGCCTTGACTCAGAAACAAGGAGAGATAGTGCTGACCTCAGCAGTTTACTGTCTGTGAGTGTGTGTCTGTTGAATTCCTCTGCCTCCACATGCAGCCAAAGGAACAGAGAGCACCTGGATCCAAGAAGGAAAAGAGAACATAGCACAACACACACACACAATACACACACACACACACACACACGTAATTCATTCTCTCGTCGAACCCCAGTGTTACTGTTACCTTTTTCCGAACTTAAATCTGCCCCTTGGACACCTAGGATAAAAAGGCATATATGATCAAACACACAATGCTCTTAGGCTTTTCCCGAAAAGTCCCAGCTGTTTCCTGCTAAATCAGATCTTTGTGCACACTTGGTCACTGTTAATCTGCCTGCTCGTGCAAACAGTAGCCATCTGTCTCTGTGCAGCTGGAGGCAGTTGGAGGAGTGCAGCACATGTTGCTTCCCTCTCTGGTCTGACCCTGACTGAACCAACCTGGTCTAAGTGGCATGTGAATGAAGCTCCCATAAGGCTGACAGCTGTCTGTGTAGTTGTGAGTACTCACAGCAGCTGTCCCTGTTAATGTGCCCCGTTGGACGCATAAACTGGGACCTCATCAGGGCTGACAATTAATTGTACTTTAGGAATGCACGTCTATAGTTGGCGAAAGAATGACCTGGAATATCAGCAGCACTGTCACTTGATTTGATGCACTGTTAAAGCAAAAAGTTGTAAAGATGTACCATAGCTGAAACTGTGTTCAGAGTTTTCTTCTAATGATGAACACAAATAGTACCAACTATATTTAATATAACAAAAGCTGTTATAAAGGACATCCTTCTGTCAGTCCTCTCTGTGTTTTTAAAAGCCATGAAAAGGTGTGAAAAGTCAGCCAAAATGTGAATACACAGAAAGCCTTTCATTTCACCAGAAAAAATGCTTCCTAAGAAGAATACTGAACAACTTTCCATGGACCATGGTACACTTACATATCCAAATATAAATGATCAGAAGCAGAATATTACCTACAACTTCAAATTTATAACACAACTATACAGCAATCCTAGATAGCCAGTGAAGAGGGGGCAGAGACTTACTGTTCTGGCAGTGGACTCCATCAAAGCCTGGCTGACACTTGCAGACGTACTCGCTGAACACATCTCCTCGGCGGGAGTGTCCCGTCACCTCGCAGATGGCGTCATTCTTGCATGGGTTGGGATTGCAGGGCCCTTCAGGGGGATAAAAAAAAGACAGAGGTGAAAGCCGACTTAAACAGACTGAGCAGCACTGTGTACTGTAACAGCTATTTTTTTTTCCTGAAACTTGTATAGGGTGAGAGACAGGGAAACGGTTGATCCACAGATTAGGGAAACACAGTCACTACTTTAGATACTCATTTGATGAAGTTTTTATAACTAGCTTTTAATTAACTACTACTTTTGAGCTTCAACAGATCACATTGCACCCATAAGTCATTACATTATCTCCAGGTGCATCTCAGTAAAGTAGAATATGATGGAGGTCAGCAGTCTTCTCCATGATAGTGGAGCTACTGAACCAGTAGTTCCACTATCATAGTTCCACTAAGAGACCATTGAAAGGCTCAGGAAACCTTTGCAGGTGTTTAGAGTTAATCAGCTGATTAGAGTGTGACATCATTAGGTTACAATAGTGAACTTTTTCACTATAGACTAATTGATTGAGATGAATTTAGGGTTTTCATTAAATGTAAACCATAATCATTACAATGAAAAGAAACAAAGACATGAAATATTTCAGTCTGTGTGATCTGATCAGCAAAATGATAAAAGTTAGTCAGATCTGAGGCCCATGTTGAGCCTAGCCTTACCAGTCTCAGTCTCATTGCAGGTTTCTCCAGTGAAGCCATCAGGGCAGATACAGATGAATGGAGCTCCGGCTCCAGTCACACAGATTCCACTGTTACTGCACACGTTCACCTCACAGTAATCAGCTGCAGGCAGTGGAGAGAATGACAGGATGAGCAATACAGGACATGTCAGTCAACCACAAACAATAAAAAAAAAACTGAAACATGGCAGAGAGAGTGAGTGGCTATGAGATGCAGTTTGACAGATAATTCACACTTGCTTTCACATAGAGCATCATACTTTCACATAGGGGTGGGAATCAGCAGAGGCCCTGTGATACAATATTATCACGATACTTGTGTCTTGATATTACAGTGATATAAAAAATACTGCAATATGTCGCAATATATTGCAGTTTAGCTTTTTTCAACTGCAAATGATGTCTCCAAATGAAGACTTTGTTATCTGTTTAGTTTTTTTCTAACAAGATAAATTTCTTAGTCTGTTCAGATCAATACTTGGCATTTGTATATCAATACAATATTGCCATGCAAAATATTGCAAAACTATGCTGTATCAATTTTTTCTAAAACATCCATCAAGAGCAGACCTGAGATAGGGTCAGCTGAGCTTTCAATCAACTTAACTGGAGTGAATTTGTTTTTGACTGATTTTTTTTTTTTTTTTATCCACATTCTTTTGTTTTT
>OMNW01001381.1:31825-67456 GCA_900303245.1 Selene dorsalis | reverse complement strand
TTTATTTGCAGCTCCCAAACCTCAGCAAGAGGCTCACCTGGGGTGTATGTGTTTTTTGTTATTGGCAGAGATGTACATTTTTCAGATTTTTTTTTTTTTTGTACTTTATAATTTATTTTTTATTTATTTCTCTTTCTTTTTCCCTGAGGATTGTATTTCATATTTATCTTGATTTTTTTCTTTTCAATAAATGTTCTGAAAACAATATGCAATATTTGTCTCTTTTGTCTCCCGCAATACTGACTTGAAATTGGAAGAAAACTGCTAAATAGAGTTGACCTGCAGTACCTAGTAAATCTGAAATGGTCACAAGATATTCACAAGTTGATAGAGATGACCTAAATATGAACGACTGAATAGCACATAATGGCTGTGGGATACTTAGGGCTATGAAGGTTTTACAGATTGTGTCCAGATTCAGGCACAAGATGCCTCATTTTGAAGAACCTTTGATATCTGACAAGGCGTTGTCAACAACATTTCATGCATTCCTTCCAGAAATGTGGACTCAGAGGATCTTGCCTTGCCACAAAAAAAGCCTGTGTACTTTAATCTCAATTACTTTTTGTCTAATCTAAACCATTTATTCAAATTATACAGTTCATATTATCAGTCTTGCCAATTCAAATGTCCACCAAAGAGATAGCACTCAGGATGGTGCAGACTACTGTCTATGTGAGGTTGCATACTTTGAGGGAATTACTCACAGTTCATTCTGACATTCTTATGTAAGAAATGTAAAGATAGATCGACAGAACATTTTCATTTCACATTGAGACTACAGTGCAGCACACATTCTAAGATGTTTTTTTTTTTTTTTTAATCTGCTGCAAAGGTGTCATTATGCCTATTTTGCATGGTCACACAGGCTCAGATAAGTAATTACACAAAGTGCTACCATCAGGAAAGACAAGACATTTTGTTTTATGGTTGCGTCTTGTCAAATAGATTCAGTGTTTCCATGTGTGAAGGGTTTAACGAAAAATTTATTTCATCATAGAAGCACTGTAAGTCTGCCTAACCCTGACCCTAACAAAAATTACATCTTTTAGCTGCATTTCTTTCAATGAATTTATTGAACTTTTCCATCAATTTAACGTTAGAAAAAATGACTGGTAAAATACTGACATATTTTACTGCCATAAAATGGAGGCACTGTTAACATTTTAGGTAAAAATTATTCAACACTATACATAATTTAGAGTCTCTGTGTTTAACAACAAATTTGTGATGGGCACACAAACAAACTGTTTAAGGTTAGGTTCATTGACCGCAGACGATAACATGAGAGACATGTGGAAGTTAGGGAAGGTGTGTTGTTGACACGCTGCTAATTGGAGCAAACCCAGACGGACCGCGGTCCTACATAGGAACTCTTGACTGACGCGTTTTCTGCCGGGGCCCATATGGGGGTAGTAACGTCCACAGGAAGTGGACTGTCATTCTGGCTGTGTCCTTGTTAGCTAACGAGACAGTTAGCGGCCGGGGAAATGTGTACCATTTGGAAGGATGAATTAAACTGTGCCTAAAGAGTGGGTTTGGAAGAGATTTGCGTTTACCTGCTTTTAACGACAGCACCATGTTGCGTGTCGGGAGCAAAGCCGCCTGGTAAGTGTGTGTTTAATTAAGGTAGCGGTTACTGAAGCTAGCTGTGTTAGCTGTGGAAGGAAAGCATTGCTTCAGCTGGGTGTTTGACAGCTGAGGACAGCCACGCTAGCTGTCGTCCTTGTGAATAAAATACCCCCATTTAAAACTAATACGGCTCGTTGCATTGATAAGCTCTGTCCACACACTGCCGCTGACATGTTTATTATAAGCTGCTCAGCGGCCTGAGCACCTGTAGGGGATCTGGACGTTACCTAGCAAGCTAACTGGCTAGCTGTGTAGCTAACCTAGGTGGATGGTGGATGTGTTTAACAGAGTATTTCGTGAACTGTTTGTAAATGCCCTTTTCTCTAACCAATACTATGCGTTTTTAAATAAATGATGCCAATAGATTCTATGATAAAGATTTGTTTTCATCTTTGTTATTGTTAATGCATCCAGCTGACACCGTTACCTTGAAGGGCCAAATTAGCCATGTAACAATATTAGTATCAGTCCTTATATTATTGTGTGGTTACGTTGTACCGACGCGATCATTTACTTAACTAAAAGTCTAACTGAGACATACACCAGCCTCCGTAAATTATTTATGTGCACTATCACACTTATGTAATGTTGTTTCTTCTCGATTTGGGTGAAAATGAATAAAAAATACAAATATTATACAAATATTAAAACTTCTTTGAACCTATCTCTGCAGTTTCTGTTTTTACATGAGCAACTATTACTAAAAACCATTGAATTCCCTGGTTTGACTCAGATATTTCTCCTAGAATAATTTTCTTGTGACTTAAAGTTCAGTGCTTGCTTCACTTTAGATGGAATTTATGAGATGACCAGACGCTCCCTGTAAGATTGTTTCATCTAGCCACACTAGAAAGAGAAGTTTCTGTAACTCCCTGTCTAACTTCTCTGCCCTTTCAGCGTGGCATGCAGGAGCCTGGTCTCCAGCAAAATGGGTGTGAGATTTCTGGTGCCACTACAGAAGCTGCACCCTCTGTCCCGTGCCATCCACCACCGCTATTCGGGAAACACTAACCCTCAACGCTATCCTCATCGCACTGCAGCCCGCTACTTCACCTCTATGTCACGATTGCCCATGCGACCACCCAAGCCCCCTCCTGGATCAGGGGGCCGTGGCCACCAGCAGCAGCGCAACTTCTGGGTTGCCCGCCTAGCTGCTAGGCTGCTGAAGCTCCGATACATTCTGCTGGGCTCAGCAGTGGGAGGAGGGTATACAGCTAAAAAGGTCAGTATTGATTCACTGAATATGTTTTAAGTTGTTGTTTTTTTCCCTCCAACCTTTTTCTTATCGGGCAGTAAGTTGTTTTTAAATTCTCAGCTGTTTTCTCATCAAGGATGTTTATTACACAATACACTTTCTCCATTAGTGGTTGTCATGCATTTGTTCAATAAACTGTACTGCATGTGGGAAAATAACAAAGGGTCCTCATTTTACTTTCAGACCTATGACGAATGGAAGGACATGCTCCCTGACCTTAGTGAATACAACTGGGTCATTCCTGATTTTGTCTGGGAACTGAGTGAACAAATTGATTTTGGTAAGTATCTTTATTTTAGTGTACTGATTGATGAAGTGAAAGATGAACACTTAATTGTACAATTATGTTTCATGGGGATATGGCTTTGTCATATCCACCATTTCTGTCTTCTCCACTTAACCTGTTATATTTTGTACCCACAGATAAACTGGCCAAGGCTCTGCCAGAGATGGAAGAAATAGCCAAACTGTTACCTGACCTAGATAAGATTGGAGAGAACTTCACTTTCCTCAAAAGCCTCCTGTCTACTGGTGAGTGAAAAACCTGAACTATGTCTTCATCATTCTACAGCATCATAACAAAAATAAAATTGTTACATGGAAACATCAGACATCCAGTCCAGTGTCCAGGTTAGAGATAACAGTAATTGTACCAAAGCAAACCTGTCAACCACATCTGCCTTTGTGTCTTCTCATGATGCATTTTACAATTCAGTAGTAAGCCTCTCTCACCCTAGAGTGACCTGAGCAGAATGAGGTAACATAGATTGAAGGCTATTGCAAAATCTGAGGGAATAGCCTGCTTTGTTCCTTTAAATTGCTGTGTGTTCTGCAACAGCCCTCCTTTCTATCGTGGTGGTTGCTAACTGATTCTACAATAGAGTCCTCCTTTATACATTTATGAATAACTCATAACTGCTGTGTCTTGGACCAGTACTTTTGTAGGCAGTACTACTACAAGTCTGTGGTTGACTAGTAGTATTTGTCAACTAGAATGTTTCTATGTACAAGGGGTTTAGTGCAGTAAGAGAGAACTTCAGCCCAGCAGTTTGTCACCACTTCTGCCATGTGTAAAACCATGCATAGGTCCTGCTTCACATGTTTTGATTTCCTTTGCTAATAGCACACCACGACTCACACGTCCCAAATGGATGGAAGAATGACTGACAAAAGGGATAGTTCACCCTAGAACTTTACTCACTATAATGTCAGTTGAAAGTTCCTTGAAAACTGATTGTCAGCAAAGTCGTAACAGGCTCATACCCCCCCCTCCCTTTTTTTTTACTACCAGTCTGCCTTTGAAGAGTTTCAAAAAACAAAGGAAATTAATAACAATGAAATGTATCAAATGAGTCCAAGTGTTTTGAATTCAGGATTTTGAGTCCAAAAGGAAGGGACTGATGTTGAAAATAACAAATAAATCTGCCTACAACTCTTTAGCAAGTAGAGGAAATTGCCTTAAGCTTCACAGCAGCCTATTCATAGGCTGGTAATGAGAAAAGATGACATTTTGGGCTCAGGACCAGTTTGGGGTGTGCTCATCTCTTTTAACAGTTTCTCATTAAGTGGCAGCTTCACTTGAATTTCCAGCAGCTGCTTTGTTTTAATACACACCATTTAGCTGTGTCCCTGCTTTGACCATCATCCCTCTGCTTTGGTCTTTTATGATTTTTATCTTGTGTTGTTCTCCCTTTCTCCTCCTCCCCTATCCTCCTGTCCTCCTCCACATTCTTCACAGGTGTGAGTTTGGGTAGTGAAGTCAAAGGAGCTGGTCTGCATCTGTTGTTAGGTGTGTAAACCCTGCAGTCAGTAGCGCTGCCCACTCCCCTCTATTACCTCCGTCGCTGTTTGACCACCACCTTGCCATAATATTGGTATGGTTGTGGGTTCCTGCTTGCGGTCCTGAGGAGCGCATGCCATGGTTCAGCTGAAAAAACAGGAAGATTCAGTACCACATTGGGTTCCCGGTTGCAGACCAGTGCTGCTGTTGAACAGCAATATCCATGGTTAACACAGGCTCTTTTATTTAGTTAAAATGTGTTACCTGTGATGAAAATGCTGAAAAGGTCTTGGGCTCAGGGTATTCAGAGGAGTATGATTATTTATACTGACATCTGATTTTACCCTGTGGCTGAATTGTAAAAGACTCGTTAGATTTGTCCTACTCTTCCAGACTAATTTAAAAAGTCTGAGAACTATTCTCTAGTTCACTTCAAAGCAAAAGTGAAAGAAAAGTGGTAAATAGGAGCAATAACCCACAATAATCTTTTTCCTTTTTCCGTCCTGGTCTGGAAAGCTCTGAGATGCACATCCACTGTTTCCCTTTAGTTTGTCTCCTCTTCCCCTTTGACTTTCCGTAACATGACTGTCCTTGGCTGTACTTTGTCCCACCTGTGTGATTTTTCTTTTTACCTCCTTTGACTTCCACCCTCTCTCCCTGGCCTGTATCTGCTGCTTTCTTTTTAACTACACTCTCATTGCTAATGATGGGTGATCTCTTTCTGCCATAATTTACTGCCACTCAGATGTTTGGAAAATGTGCAAAAAAAAAAAAAAAAAAAAAGTTTACATTGATGATATATTGTATATAGATCTTAAATATAAAATAATTTACATTAGGCACAATGTTGGGAGAGTCAAAGGCAAATATTTGTTAAATATCCTTCCATAAATTGTGTCAGATAGTGGTGATAATTACAATGGCTCTTGACTGACTGAGTGATGAAGCTACACTATTGGTTACACTACTGTCAAAATAAATTGACACAACCAGTTTTTATTGTTACATAACATGTATGTGTACATGGTATATATACATAATATACTCTATGTGTATATCAGTGCAAGATTTTTCAAACATTTGAGCTTTGATAACCCTGGTCTTTATTTTTCTAATCATAGGCCTGCTTTAAACCGCTGTCTGGCATATTTAGATGTGGGCATAATTGTGCTCCTGAGCTTGTTTACAGTTAGTGCTCAATGGTCAGTGATACATTTTCATTGGTAACCTTATTTTCTGGTGTTATGTCTCCTCTGGTAGAAACCTCAGGTGATCCTCCACTAAAAGCCACAGATTCTTCTGCTGCAGCGACACAAGATGCCAGTGACAAGCAGTACAAAAAGGCAAGTTTATAAAAAAAACCTGCTGAGAGTTTTCAGCTTTCTGCTCTCTACACCACCGCAGCTTGGTCCCAGTCTGCTCCTGTTGTCTGCAGCTTGGCTACATTTCACTTCAGTGTCAAGATCTGCAGTGGACTGAATCAAAATGCACTCAGAGGATTTCAATTATGAGTTTTGAGTATTGTGCAAGGCATTAGGTTATATATTTTAAGAGCCTGTGAGGCACCAAGCAGACTTCATGTTGCCTCATGGAAGTTGTTAAACTTTGCACTGCTCTGGATCCTGACTATTTGAGCATTAGTGCTCATAAAGTGTCTCAACTGATACATCCACTATATTTGTATTTAACAATTCCGGGTGCATTTTGAGCTACTGTGCTCTGCTGAATGTGAAATGTTTCACACTAGCTGCCAGTCTATTATCAAGATGCGCTTCTGACGTCCTAAGGCAACGTTATGGTAAGAAACACAATAGCTTCTCTCAGTACAGAGTGGTATACTACTGCTACTATCGGTAACATGTACATATTGTATGGCACTCATTCATAGCTTTATCATTGTTTCATTTGCCTTTACTGCTTGTCATTCCTCTCAGCCTTTTTCCCCATAAGGCTCATTCATAGAAACCCACCCTTTCCACTATAGCCTCATCTCTGGCCAACACTTTGTATACATGTGTGTTTCATTTCCTTTGTTCTCTTTCCTTTTTGCTGTTTATACATTTTGTCCTTTCTGTAAAGTGACCACTTTCATTGTCTCTGTTTAGTTTTTTTAATGTCATAGTAAGTTTTTGTATGTTTTCTTATACAGAATTAAGCTTTGTAAACAAACTACAGGAAGCTTTGATTATGAATATTCTAAGATGAACTGCATTTAAAAAGATCATAGCTTTCCTCTCCCTGCTTTTTGTCTGCAATCATGGTCCCCAACATGAACACATAACACAACAAAAAATGTACAAGTTGAAGCATCACTTTAAAAAAACATATGTACAATGCACAAAGTAAAGGAGCAAAAAAAGAGCACAAAATTTCACAGTCATGTTGGTGACCTTTGAACTGAAGCACAGTTTACCTGCTGTATGCCTTACCCCAAACAGAGCAATATCCCAGTGCTTGCTTTGCTTATTTTCATCTTCAACATCATCAGACTGATTATCTTCAGAACCGCGTAATATTGTGTTGAAACACATTGAAACAATGGGGACTGAACTTGGTCATTATTTTACATTTATTATATACAGCTAAGTATAAGTATGAAAATCAGTCACAGTGTTGTCTGAATTTTGGTGATCATTAATCTACAGTGGCACATGCTGGTGAGGAAAAGGAGCAGAGTCACTGTTGTTGCCACTTGTTGAGAGGTGCTGGTTGTGGTATTGGTTGCCTCCTCTGCCTTCAGTCTGGCAAAGTTTGGCATCTCCCTATTGTGTTTGAGAGAGACTAACTTTGTTCGGTCACACTGATGATGGTGGTGAGATTACCAAGGCCACAGACCTTGGTTCTCTTAAACTTGAGCGTTGACTGAATCGTGAATCTCCAACAAACAGCACCAATGCCAGGGACTGAGACACAGACCACGTTTCCTCTGTTGTAGGCTTGTGTATTTCTTGGATGCAGCATTGGCCTGTATGGCTGACCAGACGAGTTGCTGGTTGTTGTGTTTTTTGCTGCTCCTACCTCTTTCTCACTATGACGTACCCCAGCAGGGTCTGCTTGGCGAGCTCATTCTTATTCAGCAGCAGATCCAGCGGCACGAGGAGGAGGTCCGGCGGGCCGCTGCAGCCAATAGTGTGCGTCCCCCACCGCCAGAGCCTGCTCCCAGTCCGCCTCCGAACCCCAGCCCCCTTCAACAGAAACGCAAGGTGAAGGTCCCACCCCACTTAGATTCGATTTGTCCCACAAATGGCTCCTAAAGATCAAAGCTACAGAGTAGGAACGAAATATATATCCTAGCCTGTTTCATTTACACCAGCTGCCTTGACAAGAGTAACTTAACACCAGGCTGAATAGCAGGGTTTCACTTGTCTCTGGAGGAAAGTTTCATGTTTGTTGCACTTCTTAACTCATCCAGCATCACTGATTGGTGTGGTTGGACGTGCTCCATTGCACTTGTGATCACACCTAACAGTAATGTCACAGTGTACTGTCATACACACTGAGGCATCACTGCAGCAAGGTGAGAAAGTTTATGTATTGGAGGGGAGTGAAAACCTTTTCAGTTGGTGTTAAGTAGCTCTGCAGTCAATTAGTGAAAAGTGGAGCTGGCAATTTTAACAATTGAATAAAAGTATTTCTATTTTACAAGATTCAGTTTTTGGTAGCATTGCTTTCTGTTTCAACCTTAAATGCACAGGATGGAGGAAATGACATGAACAGCTGCTCAAAATGTATTGACTGATTAATACATTCCAATGCTGTGACCATGCAATAAATAGAGTGTTTACTGACCACCAGTGTGGTTGTCATGTCCACCACATAGACAAAAGTAGCATCTTCAAACCAGAATCCAGAAACCAATCCGTACTCCACTTTAAATTATTTATTGTATTGCTTCAGCATTGGATTATATGATATTTTTCAGGTGTTTATGTCTAGTTCTCCACTCTGATTAAAATGTTTTATAATATTTCAGAACCTTTTTTTTTTTTTAACCGATTTTATATTATTTCTAGTTCAGCCCGTTAGTTTGGCCCGTATAATTCCCAACAGTAGCCTCCATGTATGACCCCCATAGTCTGTCAGGCTGTGCTAAAATTTATTTTGTCAGTGGGCTGTGGAAAAGGCATGCATGGACCTTCATAGCCTGGCTCCGGAAGTTACGTAGTAGCTCAGCCTCACTTTCATGCAAATGGATGGATTATCATCAGGAGCACAATAATGTACGGAAACATTGCATGGAGTCGAGTGGCAACCTGCTGCATGGTGTGAGCTGCACTTTTTGAAACTACCATGAATGGACGACTTATATAAAAACAACTCAGTCATGTTTTCTTCAACACAGGAAATGTCTTAAGTTTCCAAAAAGTTTAGTGACGCCCCAATAACTTCCTTAATTGCGGAACTCTCTATAAAACATTGTTGCTATGTAGTGGTAGACGGTAATTCACAGCACACTTCTTGTCCTTGTCATGTGGTGTAGAAATTATTTTCCTGAAGTAGTTTTGCGTGTCCTGTCTGTTTCTTGAATTCCCTTTCTTCTGCTGCCAGTCCCATCTGTCCATGTATGCTGTGTCTCCTGCTTTCTGTCCTGTTTCTCATCCTGCCAAACCTATTGCGAGTGTACAAAATGCAAAATCAAATGACGTTTGCCTAGTTGCGAAAAAGCAAGCTGTAATGCCTTCATAATTTTGGGATGAGATTGATTCATATTTTTCAGGACTCCCTCTGATTTGTGCCTGTTTTGTGGAATAGAGCTTGTTGATCAAAGCTGAGTAAACCCAGAACAATAGTGTCTGCCTGTAATCTGATCTTGTTCTTCTCTTCATGCATTAACATGACTCTATACTCTGGTTCTCTCTGTAAGACAGTGTGCACGTAATGAACCTTCCTGATGCTGGTGGGATTTGATGCTTATGAAGTTGCACAGTGAGAGTGACGGGTAGCCCTTATTTTCAAAATGAAAAGAAAACAATAACTCCATTTGTTGCTGTTCTTTTTCTGTTTTTATTCTTTAACCTTTTAGTCATCAGACAAAGAAAAGATAGACCAGCTTCAAGAAGAGTTGCTCCGTACCCAGGTACAGTAGATTCTGTGATACTGTTGCTAAAAACCTGATCTTATTATCATGAACGAGTTTTTATTTTCTAGTATTTTTAAATACTGGTGGAATCTATTTGGCAGCAATTGGCCAGTCGAATACACAAGTACATATTCTACGTAAAGATTTAGTAAACCCCACATTTGCACCACTAGATGGGTCACTGCCAGCAGGTTATTGTTAAAAACTTTCCTTCAGAAGTGAAGTGTAAATGATGCTCCTTGTTGATGAGCATAAGCATTGTTGATTCTTGATGATTACTACTGTTTATCCCATAGCTAAAATATCAGCGCATGCTGGAGAGACTGGAGAAGGAGAACAAAGAGTTGAGGAAAGTGGTGCTGCAAAAAGATGATAAGGGCATTCACCAAAGGAAAGTGAAGGTGGGTTTCTAAACACACACAAACACAGTAAACTCAACTTATGTGGCTTACATTTGGCATTAAACAATTATAAATAATTATGCACGGGACAGAGGAGTAGTTTCAGCTACTCTCGTCTTTGAGCACTGTCCCCTTCATACTGATTTGAGCAGTTATTATTGGTTCAGTAAGCCTCTCTTCCTTTAGCTGTTCCTTATAATCACTGCTAGACTCTCTGGATAGAAATGGTGTAAATGTTATGAAGGATAAGTTTTGGTATGTATCATGTCATCAATGTTCATTCTTGTGTCTCCCTATGTAGAAATCCCTCATTGACTTGTATTCTGAAGTTCTGGACATTTTGTCTGACTACGATGCCAACTACAACACACAGGACCACCTACCCAGGGTAAGGAGCAGTCAAATTCAACTCCTCATTCACTAGAGATGGTTTGTTTTCAAAGAAGGGCTTTACTGATTCCTCACTCGTTACAAAGAGTCTAACAAGATTACTCGGTGTGTTTGAAGAGTTTACTGAAAATCCTTACAAGATTTCTAACTTAGAATTTTTTTATTAGCTGGAGTGGATACTGATCCTTACCACTCTTAATCCTTTGCTCTTTGAGCTCTTTGTCCTCCTCTACCATCTGCGGACTTTACCACAGTCACTCAGTTTCTCCTTTCCTCCTTCAGGTGGTTGTGGTCGGAGATCAGAGTGCTGGGAAAACTAGTGTGCTGGAGATGATAGCTCAGGCCAGGATCTTTCCTCGGGGCTCAGGAGAGATGATGACACGCTCTCCTGTCAAAGTGAGTGGGCTCATACGGGCTGAAAAGATACAGACATTTACCAACAGCTGGTTATTTTAAGTCTTGTACACTATTATTGTTGACATGCCATGCATCTACTCAGCAATAGTCATTGCTTATCCAGAATCTAGATTATTTAATTAACTGTCAACCAAGAAGTGAAGGTATTTTAGAAACTAAAAAAAAACTTTTGACAATGCTCACTTTCTTCCTCTAGGTAACCCTAAGTGAAGGCCCCCATCATGTGGCCTTGTTCAAGGATAGTGGCAGAGAGTTTGACCTTACCAAGGAAGAGGATGTAAGTCACAAAGTCATTCACTTCATCCGACTACTATGAATTAGAGATTTAACTTTGTTCTCGGTTAATGAAATTTGACCTTTTTTTCCAATGTCCTGCAGCTCTCTGCTCTGAGGCATGAGATTGAGCTGAGGATGAGGAAGAGTGTGAAGGAGGGACAGACAGTCAGCTGTGAGGTTGGACATAGTACTTCCACTCAAAGAGACTGTAACATTATATTTTTTGTGTAAAGTGTCATGGTATAATGATGTTTTTCTTTTACATGATAGACAATATCCCTGAGTGTAAAAGGCCCTGGCATCCAGAGGATGGTACTAGTTGACTTACCAGGTGTCATCAGCGTAAGTTTAAATTCTGATGAGTGTCTGAATGTTTACAAATGTATTTAGTTTAGTTCACTTTTTGTCATCTTCACATCATTTTTTTTACAGTTATCAGTAGTATCAGTTTTTGCCATAAAAAATGAAAGTTAACAGACCACATGTATCACAAATACAGTGAAACAAACAACAGTCTTATGATACTGAAAGTCTTAATGTTCATTTCTGTCCTCAGACGGTCACCGCTGGAATGGCAGCAGACACCAAGGAAACCATCTTCAGCATCAGCAAAGCCTACATGCAGAACCCCAATGCTATCATCCTCTGCATTCAAGGTGAACAACACACCATCACCACTGACTTTCAGACCCATGCACTGTCCTATTCAACTTTTTTCCATCTATACACCATTTTGTTATTTTTTGTTACCTTTTCTGTTTACAGATGGCAGTGTTGATGCAGAGCGGAGCATTGTGACTGACTTGGTTAGCCAGATGGACCCCCATGGAAAGAGGACTATCTTTGTTCTCACCAAGGTGGACTTGGCTGAGAAGAACCTGGCCAGCCCAAGTAGAGTAAGATGATTTACTTACCCCACCATTGTGCCTTTAGTCTATACTACTCTAAATATTTTATATCACTTTTACAGTGGGTAAATGATGATCTTTAAAACAATGATTATAATTTTTACCCATATATGAATTGTGGTAAGAAGACAGGAGGGAGAGAGCTAAACAAGTGTGACTAATAATAATACAACTGCAACTTTTAAGGATTTTTTAAACCAGTGTATGACATACCAGCCCACATGAGAGGTGACTATATGAATCTGCCCCAACAGAGGGCGCCCACTACTTATATTTTAACCAGCTTGTCTCTCAATGACCTAGTGTTAAGGAACCTTGCAGTGCAGATTTGGGGAAGTCCATTCTGTTAAATTTTTTATTTTTTTCCCAGATCCAGCAAATAGTGGAAGGAAAGCTGTTTCCAATGAAGGCCCTGGGCTACTTTGCTGTGGTAACAGGCAAAGGTAATCTTAACAACTCCCAGTCATCCATTGTTAAATTTCAAGTTATTTAATGAGGACTATCGTGTTCCAACTCTCAAATTTTGTTGGCCTGTATAACTCATTGTGTAGAAAGCATATTATTATCCAGCTGTATCAAATCTAACATTACCTTGAATTTCAATTATTCACTCCTTTTTCTGCTGTTTACCTGCACGCAGGGAGCAGCGGTGAAAGTATAGACTCCATCAAAGACTACGAGGAGGACTTCTTCCAGAACTCCAGACTACTTAGGCAAGTTACACCTGATTCACCAAAATCGTACATGGTGTTAACCACTGTAAAGCTGACAATTATCGTATTGATTCAAGTAGGGATGGCATGTTGAAGGCCCACCAGGTGACCACAAAGAACCTGAGTCTGGCTGTTTCGGACTGCTTCTGGAAGATGGTTCGGGAGTCTGTTGAGCAGCAGGCTGATGTCTTCAAAGGTAGGACAGCTACGATTTTATCCTACAAAAGGTTGAGTGAGTTGTAAACCTTCCTTTTTGCACCATTTAGTGGATGTTTATTTCCAAAGCCCTTTCATGGCTTGTTTTAAAAAAGAGAGATACCATAGTAAAATCTTATTCAATACCTGTAACGCTGGCTTCTGCCTCTACTCACTACGCTGCACAGGGAACAGGTACTACTCCTGCCGACTCCCCCACCTGCTTCTGTTGGCTTTACTCAGCCTACGCTGCCACTTTTCTCTACCTCTCCAGTCCTGCCTTCCAACCACAATTAGTCTAGACAATTACAAGCCCATTGCTAACTGCACGGGAGATTTATGGCCGTGAGACTGCAGTTCCCATAGGCCCATTGTGTGGCGTATTGATCCATAGCCCATCAAATCACACACAGCCGGCCTCAATCGTCCTTACTTGGCGCCACCGTGGCCCCACAAACCAGCAATTAGCCTAATCTCCACTGTGGATAGGGAGCTGTGAAAAGGGACAGCAGAGTTGGTGTGCGTGTGTTTCCCTGTCTGTGACTCCGTCGCCATGACTTTCTGTGTACAGTGCATATATGTGAGAACTAAAACTCTTGATTTTGATAAAGCACGTGTGATTGGCCCCATCCCCTCTCCTCCTAAGGGACTAGTTAAAAGAGTGAGGCCTCAAGCATTTTTTTTAAAGAATAGGCACCATCATCAGTGTGAAAGCTGCCTTTATATCATATCAAGTTAAAATGAAGATGGCGCCGCCTGTTGATTTTAGTTATTACTATTTGATGCCATCCAGGTATGACAAGAATCACTTGGGAAATGACTTATAACTAGTGAGATTAATTAAGAAATGTCAAGAGGTGTGTTAAGGTTCAAATAAGGCTTCGTGGTTAAGCCACTTATACTCAATTATAATGTCACTGATTATTACATGTGACGTTTAAGATTTAACATGCTGGTGTTCTTATTATAAATTATCGTTAATGTCTCTTCTCAACACAGCTTCCCGCTTCAACCTGGAGACAGAATGGAAGAACAACTACCCTCGTCTAAGAGAGCTGGACAGGGTGAGAGACTTCAACATAAGTCCTCTTACACAGAAGTGCACCTAAGGCTCATCATATTTATCCAAATGATCCTCATTTGTTTTCTCGCAGAACGAACTGTATGAAAAGGCCAAAAATGAAATCTTGGATGAAGTCATTAGTTTGAGTCAAGTGACCCCACAGCACTGGTAAGTTAGAGACAATTTATATCAAAATGGCATTAATGGTGCAATATTTAAACTTTTTTTTTTAAACCAATAATAGAATTAATGGACACAAACTTCACAAAAGCAGTCATAGTATTATCAGATTTATTTGTTTGTCCCCCTGATTTAGATAATTGTTGTTAACAAGAGTTCACCTGTAGAGGACCGAAATTTGTAAAAATTGTATACCTGAATTACATCATACATTTGTAATTGTTACAGCACTCAACTAGACACGAGAGGAAAGCTGTTTTAGAGCAATCTGTTGGTTTTTGTCTCAAAGCATTTACATGTGAATGTTTACCTCACCTGTTATACCTCAACCCCAATGAGGAAAACCTTGCTAAATGAGATGTATGCATGGTGTTGTGGCTGTCCCTAGTGTGCGTGCCATCAGTTGTCCAAGATCAATACTCTGATGAATTGCCCATGGATGGGAACAGGGGTGGCCCTGTTAGCCAGCAGCCAGCCAGCACTATTGGAGAATGTGCTTATTGACAGTGAGGAGTGCTAGCCTGAACAAAAGGGGAGCTTAATGAAATATGAGTGTGTGTTTATGATTAATGAGAGGGGCACAACACTGCTCTGGTCTCAGGGGAACTTGGGGAAGGTTTTGTTCCATTGTCACGCTGCTGTAGAGAGATGGAGTGAGAGTGTGGAGGCCTTAAGCTACTAACAGGGTCATGCTGAAGCTGTATTGGAATCTACAGTCAAGGGCAATCACAGCAACAGAGACTACAGAGTGAAAGCAGCTAAGGCCAAGAACGTTCCCTCTTCACTCATTGTTTTCAAGCCCCACCGGGTTACTTAAGTGAGCCAAGCCAGACACCTAAAAGCAACTTTGTTCCAAGCACTCTTGCTTGTAAGATACATCTTGCATCTGAAACAAAACATGATAACCTAAATCTCAAAAAGATGTAAACATGTATTACTTTAAGGTCGTTGCGCCTTCAGCGTCTTACGAGAACTCTAGAGAACCAAAATTGCAACAACCAGTTACAAAGTGAGATACCTATCACATTTCTTTCAAAGTATGAGTTATGTTACCCCCAGGGAGGCCATCCTGCAGAAAAAGCTCTGGGAACGTGTTTCCACCCATGTAATTGAGAACATCTACCTGCCTGCTGCCCAAACAATGGACTCGGGTACCTTTAACACCACTGTTGACATCAAGCTGAAGCAGTGGACTGACAAGCAGCTGCCACACAAAGCGCTGGAGGTAAAGCAAACTGTCATTTTACAATTCAGACTGTAGTATTGAGTTTTACATTAAATCAATGTGATCATATGATTGTTCAGAATTTTCTACTTCTTTCATGCCGTGTCTAAAGTTGAATTATTACTGTATGATTTACTACTGTAACGCCATAAGGTTTTATACTTTGCCCCAGACTGTATGGATTATAAAGAATATTCAAACAGCCAATGGCCTTGTGGCATAACAATCCTTTTTTTTCCCAATACGCTTCCGCTCCTCATCAGGTTGCCTGGGAAACGCTGCAGGAGGAGTTTGCCCGCTTCATGGCTGAATATAAAGGCAAAGACCAGGACGACATCTTTGACAAGCTGAAGGAGGCTGTGAAGGACGAGAGCATCAAAAGGCACAAGTGGAATGAGAGGGCTATGGACAGCCTGGTAAACACACAGTAAATCTACCAACCCTGAGCACAAGGATACACAGAGCTTATGTACAATTTGATTTAATCCATTCCTTCTGAAAGGCAATTTAGTTATCATATACCATGCATTAAAAAGAAACTGGTCTTCGTGACATTGGTGTGTTCATGCTATCAAGTATCATATCTGGGACAGGACTTATTATGCCTTTCTGTTAAATTACATTCCATCACACAGCCCGGCTAATAATGTGATTTTCTTCTTGCCCTCTCCTTGTGTTTGTCAGAGGGTAATCCAGCACAATGCCCTAGAAGACCGTTCCATCACAGACAAGCCTCAGTGGGATGCAGCTATCCAGTTCATGGAAGAAACCTTGCAGTCGCGTCTCAAAGACAGTATGTTGGCTACAGTTGCTTAGGCGTTGCTTTCTCTCTTTCTTTAACTTTGTGATAACAAAATGTTCAATTGTTGTTAAAGCAGGAAGTTTTAAATTCATCAAATCATCATCCATCACTGCATTTTTCACATTCTTCTTCTTCTTCTGGATACTTGGTCAAAAACCAAACATTGTCAGAGTCAGAAATGGTCAGTCTTAACCATTATTTTATCGAGTGTGTGTCACTCTGCATCACTGGCCTGTCCTGATCAGCACCATAGAACTTCTCGATACAAGAGGTTGTGTGAAATACTTTCAGTGTAGGCAGCTTCTGCAATGGATGGCAAACTGTGTGTTTTCCATTGTCTTTGAGCTTCTGTCTTCTCTCTTGTAGCTGACTCAGTAATCAGAGACATGGTGGGTCCAGACTGGAAGCAGAGGTGGCTGAACTGGAAGAATCGCACACCAGATCAGGTCAGAGTTTGGGATGTATCTCCTTAAATTCAGGGGCAGAACTGTGCTGATCTTGAAGAGACACAACTTACACTTTTGAATATAATAAATAATACAAGTTGCTAAATTATAACAGATCCTACAGAGTAGTGCTTGATAGATGCACATATTGCCTTAAATTATCCCCAGGTAAACACCAATACTGACTAATTTCCTGTGACCTTTTAGCACATCCGCAACGAAACAAAAAACGAGCTGGAGCGTTTGCTGAAGCTGCATGATGAACACACAGCCTACCTGGCCAATGACGAGGTCACCACAGTGAGAAAGAACCTCGAAGGACGAGGGGTCGAAGTTGATCCTGTGCTGGTGAGCTTCTAAGCAAAAGTTACATGATCATAAAAACATGATGGGGATAAACACAGAACTCTAGTTTGCATGCACAGAGTTGTAGCTTATATTAGAACTATCCCCCATTAACTCCCAGCATGCTGACTTCTTTCCTGAACCAGATCAAGGACACGTGGCACCAGCTGTATCGCCGACACTTCTTGCAGAAGGCGTTGTCTCACTGTAACCTCTGCAAAAGAGGTTTTTACTACTACCAGAGACACTTTGTTGACTCTGAGGTAAGGAGGAGTTTTTTTTTTTTTATCTGCATCCTTTTTGTTAAATTTTTATTTTGTTAAATATTATTGTGTAAAAACTTTAATCGTGTCTGTATCTTTTTCCCAGTTGGAGTGCAATGATGTGGTACTGTTTTGGAGGATCCAGAGGATGCTAGTCATCACAGCCAATACTCTCCGACAGCAGCTCACCAACACTGAAGGTATGGAGTGACAACTTATTTATAATGGAAGGTTACCTATAATGGAGGTTTCCACAATTAGCATGCAAAAGCAGCAGCTGTGGATACTTAACAAATCCCAAGATGGTTCTGTATCTAACTATCTGCCTTCCTCTATGTTTTGTTGTTGTGATGAAGTTGTGATCTTTCAGTTTGGTTTCTTAGTGGTTCTTTTGAACTATTCAGTAATGCTAACAGGACTAGTCATTGACAATGATTCAATAATGACATTGGTCCCACAACCAGTATGCTCAAAAACACCCATTGTGAGAATAGACAATGTCTCCGTCAACCATTTTAATGATGCTGAAAAGTGTTAACCAAACAATTCAATCAGCAAACGGAGAGAAGAATCCCATGCATTGTTGCTGGATTGGATATTGATTGTTATGCTTTGCATCTGTCTTTGTTCCTCCATTTGTCCTCTCAGTGCGCCGGCTGGAGAAAAATGTGAAGGAGGTGCTGGATGACTTTGGGGAAGACACAGAGAAAAAGACACAGCTGATCACAGGCCGGCGAGTCCAGCTGGCCGAGGATCTCAGTAAGACAAACAAACAAACACTTAAACATGAAAAAAGAAGCTCACACTAAAAGATGAAATTAATAAAAAGGCAGGTTTTAAGCCTCTCAGTTTGTCCCATTGACTGTTGGCTTTCACACATTAAAATATGCTTATTTGACTCAACTTGTGATAGCTAGGTACACTCTAATATGTAAACAGTTCCATTAGAGGAAATCTTAAAGTTGTCAGTAGGTGGCAGTGGTGTTTAACAGATCTCCTTTGACTGGGTCAGATGAAGCAGTAATCAGTTGGGTAATGCTTCACACAGATAAAGTATTTGCAAGCCAGAATAACTTGACCAGCTGCTTTTAAGCTTTATTTTACTATTGTTTTTTGACACCTGAGGGCCATTCATAATGCTGTTGAGTTGTGAACATTTGGTGTTGGATTGGAGTTGGTCAGAGTTGTGTATGGCTGGCCAGGTAAGCCTGGACATGAACTTTTTTTCCCCATGCGGTGATGACATATTTGGAGGCTTGAATTGGCATAAGGGAACGTAAGGATTGTCTTATTCTGTCAGGTCTACCCACCAACCGTGATCTCTTTTTACACAACTATACTGATTTAAAGCAGTACAATGCAAAGTGCCCACATAGCTACAAGGTGTGTTCAGACTTACTCTCTCTCATGCATTATAATCCATGCATGATATGAACAGCCTTTTAAGTTAAACCACATGTAATCTTTGACCTTTGTAAAACTTCAGTCACATCATATTGGTAAATTCTGTTATTCAGGAGCTTACCTGTATACTGCATCCATCTGATTCTAACACTGGATGTTTAATACTTAAAATGACTGACACTCACTTTCAGGAGTAGACACCTGGCCAACTCTAGTATTATCTGTACTCAAGTTATATATAAGTTACATTAAGAAACGTTAGTGATTGGCGATCAGTGTCAGCGGTCAGTTCTCGTTTGTGTTCACACAAAATGAATCATAATTTGGAATCTTTTTTTTTTTCTTTTTTCTTTTTTTTTTAGTAAAGTTCATGAACCAGACCCAAACCGACGACACTGCAAACGGCCGTTTTGCTTTATGTGTGAGTGGGATGTGGCTTGTACAAGTCAGACTACCAGTCTGGCTCTGGTTTCATTTTTAGTCTGGCGTTAATAGTAACCAGAGATGGATAAAGAGGATTTCTGTGTTTTTGGAACTGGTGCAAACACACACACACACACCACTAACAACCACTGTAGATGTTGAGTATTAGTCATGTCTTGGACTATACCACCACTGACATGACAAGACCTTTGTGTGTTGTTTGATACCATCAATATTTTTTCAGGCTTGATTGCTTTACAGATTGGATTAAGGCACACAGGCTACCGGTCAGCACAGTTGTTTGGACTGTTATCCATTAGATGTTTTCGTTACAAAAGATCAGATATGTGTGAAACTTCTGCATGTACCGGTAATCTTGCCTATGTGTAAATGTGCATTTGCAGAATGGGTCCAAAATCTCTAAAGGAAATTGTCTCATTTACCTTGGTTAAGAAAAGCATGTAGATATGCGCTGTGTGCAGCATTTTTACAGTAAACATGCAGTATATCTGCACAGTTAGTAACTTTTAAACCACCTTTATTGGCGATGGGCTACTTTTTTTACCTTTCTGCTTGCTGAAGCCTCCTATTAGGAGCTAGTTCAATTAGGGTTTAGTGTTTTCCAACTTTGCTCCAATTCAACAAATCTCTGCTGGCTAAACAACGTCTGTATTCACACAGCACGAGGCAAGCTGCCATTTTGTAACTCTGTAGGCGTTTACACACATAATGATAGTTCCTGTCACCACAAATACACACACACTGGGAAGCATTATTTACACACATCTACCTCAAAGTCGAAGTTATCCACACACACACTAACACAACTGTTCTCTCATTCATTCAAACAAAAAAAGCAGCAATAAATCTCAACTGTATCGACATGTTTTGGGGCAGTTTTCAATTTGTACCGTCTCTGTACTGTTGACGAAGTATGGTTCTGCTCTGAGCATTATTTGTGGCTATGTGTGGCTTTTTTGATTGCGGTCGGCTCTTGGCTCCATTGAAAGCAGTATTTTGCTATCTGGCTGTCTGTGCTGAAGTCGCTACAGCTAGAGAAGTTTGCGGCCGGCAAACTTAATCTCTCGAGGGGGTGTTCTACTCGGTCTCACGGTGCGTTAGACCATGGGTTAAACTTACGCTGGAATATCCCTTTTAGAGCACACATATTTTCATTGTCTGTTCATATCATTAATAGATACTTAATTTTAAAATTTTCAAATCAGATTCCCTACAAAATGCATAGAGTCAGTTTAAATAAATTTTTACGACTTGCAGATGTCTTGACCCTATGACACATGCATGCATTAGCTATATTCTCCAGCTATGTAGTGACAGGATTCAACTGGCAGTGTTTGCCCTCTGGCCCTGAGAAATCTCATCCTCGTGTACTTACTGCTGCCAGATATTCTTGGCTTTTATATACAGAATCAAATTGATGGGTGTTTTTTGGGCTTCACACACAGACATTAACCCTGTAAGCGTGATTTGTTTGGACCCTTACGCATACACACAGTTCCCATTGTTTCCCTCCTTCATGTTTGGCTTCCTGACTACTGATGGGGGACTTGAGTCGTAAAGGGCCTACAGGTGAATGAGGCGAGGTTTGAGTGGTTAGCCTAACTGTGTGCGTAAGTGTGTGTGTTTGTGTTGGTTAGATTGAGTCAGTTATTTCCCTAAGAAAACACACACACACACACCCCTTCATTGCCATTTTTCCTTTGTTACTAACAGTGTAAACACACCCACATATGCACACATGTTCTCATATCAAATAAGAACAGAATATATAATCTGTTGTGCATTTAAGAAGACAGACATTTAGTACCAACATTGAGTAATGTCTCTCACACACACACACACAAAACCAGCATTTTTTGGCCAGGTAGCGTTAAACAAGGGGGTGTTTTTACCTCCTCCTCTGTGGAGTCATGACACCAGCCTAGGGGAAAGAAGAGTGGGTGTACACACACACACACACACACACCCACACACACACTCTTTTCTCCATTCTCCACACTGTCAGGAATGCCCAGACCTGCCTGGCCTTGCAAATCCTATAAGGCAATTCAATCCCAAACTTTCCCAAACAGGCATGACGTTCCTACTTCCCACCACTAAAGACTCCCCTCAGCAGTAGATGTGGGAATATGGTTGGAATCTTTCACGGGATCCTATAGGGTAGAAACACACCTGTTCATACACACACATACACACACAGAGTGACAGGCTCCTGGGATCCAGCATGGGAACCTTGTAACTTCACTGGCTATTAAATCTCAGGTTTTCCATATTTTTTTTACTATCTCATCTCAGAATAGTAAACAGGGTGTGAAAGACAGCCGGTTCTCTGTTGCAGTGAGAAGTTGAGTGGCATGTGAAGAAGCCTTGTGGTGTCTGAACACCTCCATTATTTGTGTGACAGAGAGACACCCTCACGTTCTGCATGTGCATCATTGAAAACTGCCACTAGTTAGAGGACACATCAATTAGACCCACAGCACGCAGATTTTAATCAAAAAATATGCCTCTTCCGTTAGGAAATTAAACATGGGGGAAAACTGTTGATAAATGTAGGAATACTAAACCTAACCCTACTTTCGGCACCCTGGTGGTCTAATGGTTTAAGTTGCTGACCATGAACCACAACTTTACCGGTTTGCATCTGGCATGGGGCCTTTGTTGCATATTATTCCCCTTGTCTCTTCACTCATTTCCTGTCTGTCTTTGTAGTCTATGCTCCAATAAATGCATAAAATTCCTGGAAAAAATACTATAAAATGTCTCATAACTCATAAGTTCTTGTATTGACGTATTCTGTAAATATACTGTACCTCTCTGCATGCCTATATCACTTAGCCCTAATTTTATGTTGATGTCAGGTTTTTCTTTTCCACCTACCACAAAAGTGTGTGTTCCAGAGTTTTAGTTTTGTCAGTCTGTCAGGTTGAGTTAGTGGGTGAGTGGAGGATCTGGGTCATTAGCTGTCTGACACTTTGCACAGGGTTTTCTGTATAATGCCGCCTAGAACCATGTGTGTGGGCGGGGGTATATGGGTCCATCAGTCTAGACTGAACTGCATGGCTGATGGGCTGACACACCTCAAAGCACAAAGTGTACAAGCTTCCTTGGGGGGGGAAAGTTTTTTAACAAAGAAAAATATCATATCAAAACCTTTTTTATGTGAAAATATTTAACCTTTTAATTTGTTTTAAAAGTCTCATTTCAGATTCAATAACTGATGACTGATAACTGAGTGTAGCTGGGTATAAAAAAAAAAAAAGCGTTCAGTGGAAATTCAACCAATTAATTTCATAAATGCCTCATACATTTCAGCTGTTGGCAGCCATCGAAACTGTGGGCTTTCAGTCGGATAAATGTGTTTATAACTACAACACCACCCTTTCACTAGAGCAATTTTTAGTGTCTTTTTTTTTATCAGGGGTTAAACACTTGATAGCAGTTGCACGCTCTTCCTCCCAGACCACAGGGAGCTACATTTTGTGTATGTCTGTCTGTGGAACAACCTTCCTTTACACATCATGAAATTGTTGTCCTTCAGTTTCTGCCTTGCTGCCTATAGCCTTTTAAAAGGTAACAGGTCAGAAAGCCTCAGGCCTAAGCTATAGTATGACCCCACAGGTCAGCTAGCTAATTCCACAGGCTACTTGATCCAGATAGCTTTCTTCTTCTCCTCTCCATCTATCAAGATCTCATCGTCACTGTTTCACTACCTTTGTCAAATTCTGTCCAACTGACCCTCGCCCTGTCGTCTTGCCTCTCTTTCCCTTGACAGAGGGGGTGGGAAAAAAACAGGGGAAACAGACAGGAGGCACCACAGTCACCTGACATCCTCTCCTGTAAGAAAAGGAGGGAAGAGAGGAGGGAAAGGAGGGAGAGCTTGAAGGTTGGAGAAAGGATAAACATTCTTAACAAAAGCAGAAATGTGCTCCCAGGGACAGTCTGCCGTTAAGCTCTATCTGCCCCTACTCGCAGACAGGCCCAGCATTGCTCAGGTTACAAATACAGGTCAGGTTTGTGCGTCAGTGAGCGCAAGCGTGAAAGCACCATTAATGAGCGGTACAATGTACATTGCAAAGAGGTGTGCGTGTATTTGTCAGCATGTGCCAGACCAGCTGTATGGCACAGTGCCGCCTCTGGAGCATAGCCCAGGCCTAATGTGCAAGCACAGGCCTCTTAGGAGACCACTGGGATGTTGCCTGGCTGCTTCACTGCCCCTCATAGAAATCGAGTTTTGTGTGTGTGCGTTGTACTGGAAAGTGCAGCATATGAGAGCGTTTCCAGAATCGCTGCACTGTTACGGTGGTGTTGCTTGTCATATTTAATACTGAGAGACACTTCACACTCTTGGGCATAGATCATGACTGCACCATTTTGCCAAAAGGTTTGTGTCAGCAAATTATGTCATTTAATGCGTGTGTTAGCTTCAAGGCTAATGTCAGTTTTAGCCCTTGTCGTATTCTACACTAGTTTTGTGTTTACACCTCATCACCTTGTCTGCACATGTGTGTTCTTTATTTCTCCCTCTACCTCTGACCGACAGCCTCACTTTGCTCTAGTAAATTGTTGTGTCAGTGGTAGCAGTGCCGGTTCTGTTTTTCTTCCTCTGCTCCTCTTCTTCCTCTGGCACATAAACTGGTCGCCTTTGAGGAGAATAAGTGCTTCCTGGCTGCCCCTCTTGTCTTGGGGGCTGCCTGTCCACTGATATCTCAGTGGCTAATTGAACAGAATCAGCAGCACAAATTATATCGTTCACTGGATTTAACAGTTGTCATATCTCAGAGTGAGGTTTGGGCACATCAGTTTGGAAACATACTACACAGTCACTAAGTCCATTATGCTTGAAGTAAAATATTTTGCAGTGTAAGCATGTTCAGACATCAAAACCAAATCTGTTAGTTTCAGGCTTGGCTGGCTGATTCAAATCAGTGAACACCTAGCCAACAGAGAAAAAGTTCACCATCTTCTCTGAGGGCTTGTTGCTACTGATGAATGCAACAATGTGTGGAAATTTATGGATTTCAGCTTTTGTGCTTAGGTTATTTGAGGGTTAAGGAATTATAGGTGTCAACTGAATGTGCTCTCAAGAACAGTGGTAATGTGTGAAGTGTTTGCATGTTTGCGCATGCCGTCACTTTCTCCTTTTTCCTTTATCTTGTGTAGAAGCAGAATACAATAAAGCTCTGGTTGTCTGGGCTTGCTCACCGGAATGCCTTCTCAGCCTCACGCTCACTTTGTTTCCTTTCATCTCCTCCCGCTCCTCCTCCTCCTTTGAGCAGCTTCCTCCAGAGTGATTAGCCAGGGCTCAATGAGAAGTGCTTCTCTGTTCTCTGGATGACGTACCATCTCAAGGTGTTGTGTGCACATGTGCTGGTGTTCATGACAGGAAGAAGCAGTTACTGGCCTTGCACAAAGCTGGTGCATTGTGGGTGCTGCTTGGAGTTCTGCTCCTAGAGGTGTAAATACTTCTGTTGCTTCATCCTCCATGTATATGAAAACAACATCACTTTCATCTTGACGACATCATATCCTGTTTAAACACCAGACAAACCAAAGAAGCTTTAGTTAATGATACAGTTTGGGTTTTCTTAGTTTCATCATACTGTACATCTTTTTTTACAAATTAGAAATACACTCAATACACCCACTCAGTTTGAACCCAGTCAACATGAACCATGACATGAATCTGGTACAGTCATATATTAAATCACAGCATGTACAGTATTACTTCACATATTTGTTTGAGCCTATGCCTCCAATAGTGTTAACATTTTTGAAAGTGGTAGTTTTCGTAATGCTCACTTTCATCGACATTATTATTTGCAGATGTTTTTGTAAAGTTACACAACTTAAAACAACAAAATAACTTCTTAAAGGGGAGCTATACAAGTCTAGTCACTTTTCCGCTGCTTTGCTAACCCTCCTCCCGGCCATGGGCATGAAGCTGGCCAGAAAGCAATCCATGGAGCAGATAACCTTATAAATCATATACGATGTTATGACACGATCTGTCAGAGACGAGAGCGAGGGCACTGGGTCGGCGGCACTGATCTTGCAAAGTTGGTTTTCGGTCAAAAGACGCCAGGTGGAAGGCAGAGAGCCTCCATTCTCCACATAACAAGGTACAAGTCATGTATTTAACCATCACAATTACTCCGAAGCTGTTTAATAAAGGTCAAAATGTGGCATAAATCCTGCATAGTTCCTCTTTAAAGCCAAAAAACAGAATTGTTGTTCAATGTCCATCCTGCGTTCTAAGTCTGTAATCACTTATTTGGTGTTTCAATATTGCCGAATGTGTTATACAGGTGTCACTACACCCATGTATCAGTAGTTCAGTTTACAGATGCTTCACCAAGGCAACGTTACCTCTTAGTCTGCTGTGTTGAGACCACAGATCAAATCACTTTTCTGTGCCAGGTGTCTCCGACAGCTGTTTGGCCGCAAAGCAGAGAGTAAGCAGGTTGACACACATGTCATCATTTTTGAAAAGGTAATATACCACTTTGATGCCATCCTCAGACGCACTCTTACTTGGTTATCATCTATATGAATTTGATTTATCACTTTGATTTAGTTTTGTTTCCCCGTCTACACCGTTGCCTGGTGTTGTTCCTCCTCGCATTGCTCCCCTTTGCAGGCTGTCTTATTTTTATGTCTCTCATTCCTTGTCTTGTTCTTTTCTCTTGCTCTTTTTGCAAACCTCATCTGCACTCATCCTGACCACAGCTTTCATTGTCTCTGAATTAAATGGACAATGTTAGCAGTGTCGCTGTGTAAACTCAGAGGCTTAGTAGTGTTACGATATAAGTTAGTTTTTTCCCACGGAGGAGGAAACCTCAGGCTTCAGTGTTGCTGCCAAATGATCCATTTTCTCCCCTGGAGTGTCAAGTACACAAACACTAGATCAACAGTTGTCATAACACTGGCATAGATGTGGTGTCCTGTCTACATTTTATACAATCCTGTCCTGTAAATGTTTTGTGAGAGCGACTTCTCAGATGAACACACTACTTTTCTATTCCAAGGCAGCCTTTGATTATTTGAATATCATTAGGTTCCTCTTAATGCTGTGTGCACTGCTAGATTAGCGAAGAACAAGGTAAATACAGTCTGAAAGACATTTTAATAAAGCTGTACCCTTGTCAGGACAGAGAGCAACAGTTAGCATCAGCACAACCACTAACGCTGTGTCATCTACTTCCTGCTGTATGCTAATAAACAACGTTGACGAAAAACACATAGCAACTATGCCAACCGCTGTCTTACATATATCAATTGCCTCTTTTAGTGCCCAACAGACTCTGATCTCATCTGGTACAGATCCTCACAGCTCTTTCACCTGTCAACTAAGCGCAAGCAGCGTTGGTGGTCGAGACCTGATCCAAAATTTCTCAGTGAGGAAGGAAGCATAGATGTGCCTCCAGCCCCAGTTTTTCCACTTTCTGTCACTTTTTATGTGGGGAAACCGAGTTAAATCAAATATTAATAACAGCAGAGTATTTTTACATAGTTCAACCCACATACACTCCCTGCTATCCAGCCCATCCAGCCTATCCATGCCTTTCATTATCTCTTGATTATGCAGCTGTTGATCACCAGCCAGAGTGATCAGCCGTTAACAGTCTTATACGAAATCCTTCAATACCTTTCATATCCTATATCTATTTGAAAACATATTCTGGGCTGTGTTGAAAATGTGTTTGTACTCCAGTGTCCCTGCAATTAAATATCCACTGAATAGCTTACACTGACGTTTTTGGGAGACTGTTCCCAGTATTTACAGTCAGTATAAGTCGGCTCAGAGACCATCTGCAGGTGATGTGGCTGCTTCTGAATGTTCTCCCTGGACAGAAACTCAGGAAATAACTCCCGCGGAGTAAGGAAGTAAGAAAAAAGAGCTGTGTGTTTTAGATGACAACCAATCAAGAGGTGCCGATGGAATTGGGTTTAAAAAAAGAAGCCTTGGAGGAGAGTGTAAATCCTTGATTCATCCTCCTGAGGGACAGAAAGAGCAAATGCAGGAAAAATAGGAAAGAGAAGGAAATGTGTGTGTGTGAGGAGGGGAATCTCAGTGAGGCTTCTGTTCGCATGTTTGCTGCACAGTGTGACGGCCTCGGACCCAACGGTCACTGACCCACATTACTTTTACACATCTGCATCAGCTGTTGGTTTAGATGTGTCAACAGGAAAATCATACTCTTATTTGTGTATTAATGCTGCTTTTATCTTGTACTGTGCTCCTCTTTGAGCCACCAGTTGCACTTTGTTGACCTTGTATCTAAGTAAAACACCTGCAGTCCAGTGATTGCAGCCTATAGGCCTGAACAGGCCTTTTCTAGAGGCTCAAAGGAATTCCAGGTGCATTAACTATCTCCTCAGAGTTATATGGATGGAAAAGTGTGTGAGGTCCAGAGCAGCTGGAAACAGATATTTACCTGAGGGCAAGAAGGGAAAGAGTTGGCCTGTCGTATTGCTCTCTGTTGTCTTGTTTGATCGGCCGGTTTGGGGTCAGCGCCATGTCAAGAGGGGACTGAGTCAAGGCGATTCAAAATTACATTTCAGGCCATGTTATCAACTGAGTTGGATGCATGCATGTTTTTCCAACTCAACTATGTGCGTTTTGTGTGCTCACTCTGGTCTTCTGTTAACTTAGTCTACACACCTGTGGCTGATTCAGTGCAGGGGAGTTCCTCTGAGGGATTATGACAGGATCTCAGTTTAAACCAGACTTATCAGCCTCACATCCTCAGGCCCAAGTGGCCTCTCAAGATTGATTGCCACTTAGCGTCAGCACAGGCCTCTGTTTGAGTGCAAAAGGTGAGTCTTGGAAAACATCAGACCCCTGAGTTGCTGTGATTTACACACACAAGAAGCCCATCTCAGACCTGCACATTTACAAGAACGGTTTGGGAAAAGATGGTGACTGGTGTGTTTAGATGATAAGTTTGTTTCTTTTTCTTTGCTTTTGTATTAATTATAGTTACTGTTGTATCTCTTTCCTCAGTTAAATGCTTCAGGCCTCAAGCAAAACTCCCCCATCTTCCAGATTTTCTCATCACTATCCTCATCTTTACAACCCCCTGCACTAAAATGTTTAATGTTTGGCCCTTCAAAGGCACAAGCAGTGCTCGTCAATAAAAGCTGTGCCTTGCTTGGCTCTTTTAAAAGATTTTCTCTGCATTTTGCTTTTTGTTTTTGTTTAGTCTGGCCTCTGGCTGACCCCGAGCTTTGACCTGTTTAGACCTACCTATGTCTTTCCCCAGGTCGCGCTGCTCTCTCCCAGGCATCTGTTTTCTAGATAAGAGCCGTGAGTATGAGGGCTGATTCATTGCTCTGTCACTGACATGGCGTTCGGGCCGTCGACGTTACAGATCTCTCTGTGTCGATGTCTCCCATGGCCCAGTTTTTATAGCGTGACAATCCAGATTTAGTGACAAATCAAGCAGCATGCTGCGGAAAAAGGCTTTTCTGTTTGTTACATTAAGAGATCGTCTTTCAAAGAAGGAAAGAGCAGGCCGTTTAAACATTCAGTGTCCCCACCTACACTGTGACCTTGGCAGTCATGAGATATAAAAAGTCTCTTCGTGACTGATGACAGGGTGGGACAGGAACTAAACCCTCCACCCCGCTCTCTCTCTAGTGACCATACAGTGAACTGCTGCTCTCTTGTCAGTATAAAGCGGGGCATGCTAAAGGAGCTTCAACCTTGGCACCAAAGTCCATCCACTGAAATCTTTCTGTTGCTACTTCTTACATACATACATACAGCCACCTTTTCTTTATAGTTCCCTCCCTTTCACATCCAGTGAAGAAGAGTAGCGATCTCCCACAGGAAGAGGATTAGTATTTTTTTTTCTGTCTCACAGTAAGTTGCAGGCCTACTTCTCATCTGTTTCTCTCCTCTGTTCTCCCTCTTCTCTGTGGTGGCTACTTGTCCAGCAGGGCCACGCAGTTTCACAGTCTAATTACAGGTCAATTAAAGGCTTTCTGGCTCAGCCCTCCTTCTGCCAGCGCTCCGGCCATAGCAGGCTTAGGGGACTCTACAGAGTGAGAGTGAATGAGATATCATTTCATGTGGAGATCAGCCGAGAGAAGGTCTTGAAAGAGGGGATTGGGGGAAAAGGCCCCCCTCTCTTTCTCTGAATGGGCGAGAGTCCCTCCACCCTCGGCAACCCACACAACACCCAGCATCTGAAAGAGGGGGCCTCTGGGATAGAGGCCAGAGGATTATGGGAATATTCATGACCAGATAAAGGGGTGAGCGGTTGAATGACTGTGTTTTGGGGCTCATCTCTTAGGTAAACAGGAGCCTAAATGGAGTTTTAGATCGCTACTCCCACTGCTCAGAGAGGAACAGGCCTCTGTCCACTGTTTTTTTCTCTTCTTTTTTTTGTTGCATTTCCACAGAACGAAAGAAAGCCTTGTTGTGGCCTTTTCTCCCACTTGCCGCTGTCTTTTGGTGGCAAACAGATGGTGCTGGGGGAAATAAATATCTGTTTCTCACAGTTTTTATCCACAGAATATTGGCTTTTCTGAAAGATGCCATTCACATTCACCCGTGGCCTCCTGGGCTCCGTAAAGCTGCCAAGGGCTCATTTTTAAGTCATTAAACATCCCACTGTAAGGGAATGGTTGATGGGACTTACCTCGTGGTGTAACTTCATTATGCGGGCAGTCAGGTGCAAGTAAACCTTAAAACTGGAATTTATAGCAGGGCATAACCTAACCTAATACCTAATGTTAAATGTGTCAAATGAAATTGGAAGAAATCAAATAAAAAAAAAAAAAAAAAGATGGCTGTCAGTTGTTAAGCAGCCCTCTTCAAAGATGTCAGGTTATGTTGTGTCTGGTTTATCTAAAAGCAATTAATGTGGAGCCTCACTCAAGAATCAGCGAGAGACAATTTGACCAACAGGTGTTGACTCTTTCACACTTCCTGAATGCTCCTCGGCTTAAGCAACAAATACAACTGCATCTGAGAGTTAATTCATACACCCTTCCAACTATCATACAGCCAAAAGAACGAAGAAAATTGATCATGTGGGTCTAATGATATTAGACCACTACTCAATTAGGCTATTGCATGAAGATGTCAGGACCCATGAAGGCACTTGTGTGTGACATCATGTAAGAAATAAAATTAAGTTGACTTGATAAGATGGCATGTGCTGTAGCAGAGCACTGGATCAGAAGTGGGTTACAGATGCTTAACAGATGGCGCTGAAGAAAAGGAGTGTGATTTTACACCTTTGTTAGCTGACCTAGCCAGTCAGAGGAGGTGTCTTCTCCTATCACAAACCACCCACCAGGCCACTGCTGCCCTGCTGATGTAGCAGAGCTCAGCGCCTCTCCCCAACAGTTGGCAGGATCATCAATGTTTAACCTGTGTTAAGCAGTCTCCACCTGAAACACTAAGGCTCCAGTGAGCATCATCAGCCACATCTAAACCCAGTTAAAGACTTTGAAGCCCGAGACAGGGGATTTCCCAAGTTTTGATGATCTGACTGTCAGTACCCTCCTTTCCACACAGCAGCCAAAACTCCACACCCTCACACCGCGCGTCTCTTTTTTCCTCAGGTCAGACAGATGTCGGTAATCCTGCTCTGATTGGCTTGGATTGAGCGATGTTGTCCTGTGGTCAGGGCACACAGCCCACACGGCTGAACTCTGTCAGTTGCCTTTGAGCCGTGCCCTGCGGTGGGCTGTGTGTTGGAATGGTGTACCGCAGGGTTATGTTTCATTCAACCCCACACCTGCTGCAGCGACTTGTCAGCGTGCCCCTCGACAGGCCCCCTTAATGCCTCCATTAGGTGTTGTAATCTCCCACTAACGCCCTGCCATTTTGCCTGAGTGTGTTAACAGAGTATCAAAGGCCGGGGAATTTTTTTTTTTTTTCCCAACTTTTTTTTTTTTTTACCACCTGCCAGCGGTAAGTGGGTAGGAAGGTGAAAAGAGGTGGAGGTGGCATGACTGCACAGCTCTTGCTGGTTTTCAAGTAATTGAGGTGGTTGTGTGTGCGTGCACCATTCAGGGCCAAGCTTTTCCTGGCTGTCAGTCAATTTCTCTCAGTTCTGCCTACCTGTGTGAGTGTGTGTGTGTGTGTGTGTGTTCTTGTGTGTGTGTGTGTGTGTGTCTTGTGCTTGTTCTTGTGCGCGTTCTTATGTTATCCACTTCTCAGCTCTGCTAGTGTTTCAGGACGTGTGTGGGGGTGTGCCTGCATCTCTCCTATCAACCATTTGCTTTTCATCCGTCAGGAAAAGGATACCTCAGCGGCCGTGCTCCCATCAAAGGGGCTGCACACAAGCCCCTGAGTGCGAGATTTAGTTTCACTCCAAAGCACGCACGCAGTTATCACCTTTGTGCCGACCTGAAATGGACACTTAGGACACGGCTGCTCCGTGGTCCGACCCGCAGTGATTTATCTCCCTGAAAACGCACAAGTCTTTTTAAAGCTCTGTTTCCATTGGTCTCGCTTGTAGGAAAACAGCCGACAATAGGTCGCCTATGGATCTCGTGGGGCTGATTGATCAAGATACAGCAGTGCTAGTTTGTTCTTCAGAGTCGGTGTTTGAGTTTGTGCTTGGGGGAGATCCAGACAGATTAGCGAGGGTGACAGGGAAGCTGGAGAGCCATCCAGGCCTGGAGGTGCAGCTGGCATTGGGAGCCAGGGCTTCCTTTTCTCTGCGTTGGCCCACAGACTTTCTTCAGCCTCTGTTTAATCAGCGATTAAGACTGCTTTAGATGACTCGCTCATCTCGTGTGACAGTACATGTTGGGTGGAAGGATTGCTGGTCTTATGCAGTCCCTGGACAATAGGAGTGTACTCATGAAAAGAAGTGACTGACTGTTTTTCCAGTAGATTCCCTCCTTTCATGTGAAATGTTGTTGTTATGGTATCTCCCTCTGTCCATTAGAAAAGTGCCCGGGAGGTACATAACATGAAAAGGGTGATGGTGAGGGCTTTGATGTGGTCTGTGCTTACTGGAAAAGGGGTACTCACTTCTTCATCATCGGATGCGTGAAGCAGGTCTGCCTTGAGGTTTGGCTGTCGCCGTCTGGGGGCGACCATCTGGTGTTTTGGTGAAAAAGTGAGAGAATATCTACCTGAAGAGATTCACTTCAGCAGAGATTTATAACCAGCCACCCATGCTGATGTTACTGGTGGTACCTCTGTTCCAGAGACTTGCCTTAGCAGAAAAAGCAGCAAGAAAAAAGCAGCTATTACAAATGTTAAGCAATGAAATTAACAATTTTGTCAAATAAGTCTATTTAGTTTATTAAACACCAAAAAGTTGTCAGAAACGGGAGCGCTGCCTCAACCTGGTCTTAGCCATAGAAGCCATGGCTTCGAATGCGACCTGCAGCCCTTTGTTGCATGTCATCCCCTCTCTTTCTCTCACTGTTTCAATAAATGCCTAAAAAGATTATTTTAAAAAAGTGCAAAGGGGATGACTTTAAATATCTCAACTGTCCATCCAGCAGTCAAAAACCAAGAGGTCTTAAATACTCACTGATTAAAAACATAAAATCGTCACATTTGAGAGGCAACGTTTGGTAATAAGATGGAGGAACACTCTTGATGAGATTCATATTCCAATATTTCATAACTAATATTAGTATTAGTCATGTTACAGTTCCAGCTCTGCAGTTCACTGCACTAAGCAGACAAATGTTCATATTCATGAAGGTGGAAGCTGTGATTTGGTGCCAACTTGTCTTCATTCAATCAATATTAAGAATCACTGTCAGTTTAATTTTCTGTTGGACAGTTGATAACATTGTCTCAATTCTTACACATTTTTGTTGTGTGTCAGTATTGTTGAGAGTATTTCTGACGAACTAACCCACTTTGTGCTTCTCTGCAGAGAAAGTTCGTGAGATCCAGGAGAAACTTGAAGCCTTCATAGAGGCTCTTCACAAGGAAAAATAAATCGATACTAGGTATTTGCCTCTGTCCTACACTCTGTGATCTCTGTGTATCAAAATGATGAACTGTAATAAACAAAGCACTGACTCATTACTGTGCCATCTTGTTGATCAACGGTAAAAGACAAATAGTATCTGTACGTCTGTCTCATTTGAGTTTCCTCCATCCTTCTTCTTTGCAGAGCTATTGACAGTAAATGTTTGGATCACAGCAGAGAGATGCACTGAAGAACGTGAATCTGTAAATGACCTCCTGGCCCTGCCTCACCACTCCACCACCTGGTTTTAATATCCTGGCTTACCTTCCTGTAACCTCCCCTCCCCCCCGGACAGAGATGGAAGATGGACCTGGACTTGAAGGAAAAGAAGGAGGAACAGTTCTCAATCTCTCTGTTTGATTTTTTTTTTTTTTTCTTTTTAAATCTTTTTCCTCACAAGCTGTCCTGCGTCAGGAGGGGGACTTCTGCACAGGAGCCCAACAAACAGCCACATCAGGAGGGGAAAGAAGTTTGCACAGCATTTTCAATAAATGAGGCTTGGGTACATCTCCCCACTTTCTTACTTTTATTTCTGTTTTTTTTTTTTCCTGGCCTGTGGTGTTTGTGTATATGTAACTCCACAAGTGTGTGTGTGTATTCACTCTGTGTACAGAGAAACACACCACACTGGCACTGGTCCTGATGGGTGAAATAGCCTTGAATTTCATACCTTTGTCTCACCTGGTGCTCATAAGATTCACAAAGTCACCCCGCTGGTAGATACAGAAACTGCTTCTCTGTTAAAGTTTAGAATAATTTTTTAGTTGCACTAAGGATCCAAAGCACTTCAGTTATCCCTCCGAGCTGAATCTGTAGTCTCCAGTGACTCTGCATGTAACCCTAAACAAGACTTCAGTTCCAGCAGATCTTCTCACCATGAATCTATAAGAATTCGTTTAACATCCAGCTTCTTCTCAGCTCTGAAGGCGCTGGAATCAACATTATGTAATGATTTCATTTCTCATTATTTTTGATCCATTGTGGGGGGTTATTTTACAAACTGTGCATTTGTATGTCTGCCAAGTGCACACAATGCTCAGGCCATGCCTCTAACTCACGTCTTGGCTTTGTACATCTGTGTATAATGTTCTGTCATTATACATTAACATTTCATCCACTCTATAATCTACCCTGTGTTTCAACTGACAATTCAATAGTCAAACATCCAAAAATATTAAAAACATACCCACTTAATAGATTGAAATGTAAATAGGCAAAGTCACAATGTTTGTAGATCATTATCATTATTAACACGTCATTAAACTAGGTACTGCCGTTTGAACTGATTATGTGATCATGTATATGAATATATTACATTGTTAAACCTTTATAAGGTTTATAATGTCATTATTCAGCATCCGTATCACATCAGTTAAAAGTACTGTTACAGATAGATTTAAAGATAGATCTTGTTCGATTTTGAAAACTTATTCCAATATCTGTCAGTTGTCACACGTCGTGTCTCTTCGTTCATCTCTTATCCAGTCCATCCTGATCAGTCATCCTGTCACGCAGGGGGAGGAGGGGGATGTCATGATGTGTTTGCGAGCTGCACCAGGTTTCATGCTGTTTGTTGATCTGGCAGGACGCTTCTTCGAGTCTGTGTAGACAAGCGCACAGGCTCACCCATACTTACCCACTCTTGTGTCTGTGATCGAACCGTTGTTAAGGTCTTTGGCCTCTCGCTGCTTCTGGGATGAGATCAAACCCCCAAAACAAGGAAAATGGACACTTGTCCTAATAGTCATGGAAAAAAAGACAAAAAAATAACGTGCTGGTGGATGATTTTAAATCAAAAATGTATATTGCTTTTGTCAACTCACTGATTCTTCCACCTGTCACTGCACAGGGCCGGATGTTTCTCAATCTTGTGCTTCTTCCTCAGTCTCTTCTTCAACCCTCCTCTTATCCCACACTGCACCACTCTCTCTGCACTTCCTTCAATTGGACCATTGACTCTTTCCAGCACACACGCAGACTCACTCACTGTACTCACCCTTCATAGCTTAAAACAAATTGTCATATATTTGACAAAAAAATGGGGGTGAGAGGCTCTGTTAGCCCTGTCCATTCATTCTTATGTGTATATGGGTATATAAATAATATGCCATGCATTCTGTACAGCTAAAGTTAAGCACGCAGTACGTACGCAGAGTGAGCCGCTTGTGTAACAGAAAACTGGTGAGTTGGTTCAAACAAATGTTTTATGTTGTAGAGAGTAATGTTTGCATGGTGTACCCCATCAGATGTGCTTTATTTATTAAATTTGTGTTTAAAAGAGAAAAAAAGTGCAAATAAAATTGACATAAATAAATGATTTTTCATGATGTGCCAGCTTGCCCTGTCACTGTTGAACCGATCTGCACAACAGTGGATCATCATCAAGCTCATGGTCAACTTTTTTTTTTTTTTTTTTTTTTTTTTTTTTTTTATTTTTTTTTTTGG
>OMNW01001381.1:6545-24268 GCA_900303245.1 Selene dorsalis | reverse complement strand
CCCCCCCCACCACTTGAGTCACCACCACAGACTACCTCCTCTTCCTCCTCCCCCCATCTGTAGACCCTTTGACCCCTGACACACGACCTCTGTGCTGAATGAGTACACACAGAGGCGTCAGAGCAAGACCCCCGGCCATTTCTGCTCCACCGTGGCACACACACACGCACACACAAGCCCTCTGGCTGTGCACACTGAACTGAGCAGTAAAAGAGGTATGGGCCACTGGTCATGCACAAGGCGTCTTCCTTCACTACCTCCTCACCGTACACACACACACACAAAAACACATACACACAACACACACAGCTGGGAGGTGAGGGGTTAGTTGTGGGTCGCAGGTTAATACAGTCCAAATGGACACAACAGCCCTGGGACACTGGGGGCGCTGTAGAGATGAGCATGAGGAGCACCTGAGTTTCTTTAGTCCCTAAAGGTTTTTTTAATTTTATATTTAGGCAAGGCAAGTTTATTTGCATAGCCCATTTTTACAAACAGTTTGTCTCAAAGGGCTTTCCACAGCATCATAACAACGTCCTCTGCCCTTAGACCCTCACATCAACCGAGGAAAACCTCCCAAGAAAACCGTTAACAGGGAAAAAATGGGGGAAACCTCAAGGTGAGAGGGAGAGGAGGGATGCCTCACCCAGGACGGGCAGGCGCGCAATAGATGTCGTGCACAGACAAGAAAATTGTTTACTACATGGAATATGGGATAAATAGGGATTGTTCAGTCAGGGACGAGCTGATGGAGGCAGCTTCTGGTGGGGAAGCAGGGAGAGTAGGCCGGCTTAATGGTAATAGTGGTGGGCAGGCTGGTTCATAGGAGCAGAGAAAAGGAGGTGATGCAGGCGGTGGTTGGTGCAGAGGGATGGAGCGCTGGTGAAATCTGTGGAAATCACATCCAGGACTCTAAATCTATCAAACAGTCCTCTAAATTGATATGATGGTTTCTACAGTATCATCTGGTTTTATCTATAAGTAAAGCTATGTATCATCAGCATAACAGTGGGAATTGATGGAGTGCTTCCGGATTATATCCCCTAAAGGAAGCATGTAAAAAAGCATGTAAAGAAAGAAGAAAAAAAGAAAGCGTATCGGATCTGAAACAGAAACCTGTGGTACACCATAAGTCACTATTGCACTGATGGTCTTTTTTGTTCTTCTTCTTCAAAATATATGGTTGACTTATAGTTAAATGCTGAAAATGTTGCAAAAGCAGTCCACTCCATTAATGATGATGTGAGTGATGTGAGGTGAATTTTGGGTGAGGTTACAGGAAGGAAGGAATAGGTGAAGGAAAGAACCCAGGTAGGAAAGAAAGAAAGAAGAGAAGTCAATCTGTTCCCTTAATATGGATCAATCACGAATATACAGTACACAAATTATTAATGTTGTCAGTATCAATAAAAAAAATACTTACTTTGCAAATTGCTGCCTCCTATCCTAGTGTCAATTTGAGTGGACCGACATTTCATATATTGTAAAAGGTTCAACTTTTATTCGTCTGTCCGCTGCTGACCATGAAATAATGTTTGTATTTTTACAGATCTATATTTTGCAAGCGTCTACGTTGGCAGCTGTGAGTTTTCCTTTCTGATCGAGCTGGTGTTGGAATCTTCATATTATAACTGCAGCTGTTTCACCCTCTGATCACCTTTGCACCAATTCCAACACAATGCCTCCAGGTCTGAGACAAAATGCGAATTGTTGCGATCTGGTGGTCAGTGTATGAGGACATCAAAGAGATCAGCACGGAGGAGGCAACACTGGGAGGACAAAACCAGAGCCGGCCAACAAAACTAAGCCCAACCTGAAAGGCAGGCAGGCCCAGTAATACGGGATCATCCCTGGTGTAATTCCTCCCTCCTGGCCCCCAACAAAGAGACCTGGGACAAGAGCTGCATGTCTGGGGGAGGGGAGGGGGGTTTCAGGGAAGGTCCGGTGGTCTGATAGTCACTGACCAGGTCGCCATGCCAACAGCATACACGCATACACATATATATATGTGTATATATATATACACAATCACTCTAACAACCTCCTGCAACAGTCCGGAGCCCTCTTGCCCTTTTTCATCCCCTCCATATTCTAATCAGCCGTCCTGGGCCTCACATTGTGTGTGGACGTGTCCAAACATGGCGGGAGATCAGAGGTCAGCCTGGCCACTGACCTTGGCCCCTAGCGGCCCCCTTCAGAGGCCCAGCAGAGGGGTTGAATTGCTGGATGTGGGTGGTGTCAAACCACGGCTCTGTCCTTCTGCGGCAAGTCCGGTTTCTAATCGGCTCAGAGGGCCAGTCGGAGGCCGGAGACCAGTCGGTATTGTCCAGCTGTGTCTGAAAGCCCTGACGCTGAAAGACCAGGGGGCAGAACAGGGTCAGACTGGCCGCAGCGCTCTGTTGCCTTTCAAATGCCATCGATACCCTCCTTCACTCTGTCCAGCCCTGCATGGCGAGCACCCAGCCATGGACAACCTCTGCTTTGACGGTCACCAGAGGATGACACAGCTGTAGGTAAATGCAGAAAGCGATCATAAGAACCTAAAATATCAAAGTGGATCATTTGGACTTTTATACACATTACGAATCAGCATTGCTCCTCTTTCAGAGCACTGCCTTGATCTGGTGCTGTCCTAAAGGTGTCGCATCAAGCGTCGAAGTATTTTTATCCTCATTTACTGTCCTTGCCTTCAGTGAGTTCAAATTTGGGAGACATATAATTACAATTTGCATCTGAACATGCTTTGTCTTCATTTGCAGGGACTACTAATTCTGATTCTGATGATACAAGGCGGGTGTTAGTTTGCTGAGCCAAGTTTATTTCTAACTTTGTAGAAGTAGAACCACATGTTCCAAACATCTGTGGGTGGAGATAATAAGGGGTTTCAGTTGTATTACCCAGGTTAGCTGGACGCACACACACCACACACACACATACTCACAAACACACACCCCACACTGGCTCCACTTGTTGACTCGGGACTCAATTAGCAGCTGATAAAAAGATGTTGCCAGACCCCTGATTCACTTCTACTCACACAGCTGCTGGTGTCCTCAGGCTGCCCTCAGAGACTGACCCACACACACGTTAATTCTATTACAGCCGTCTGCCAGACTAATTTCATCAAGCATCTCTTGCTAACTTACACACGCTAATCACATTTTCAGCAAAACTAATACTGATCAATGAGGTGGGCAAGGAGATGAAGTGGTGTGGGAGCACGTGGGGCCACTGAAGTGACACAAACCTCTTTTTAAGCCACATTCCTCAGGACCAGAAAGAGAGAGTCGTTTTTCTGAGGAGTGCTAAATTCTCTGTTGCCAAACTCTGGGTATTTAAATTGTGTGATGAATGCTGTTGGCTTCGTAGAGCCCAAGAGAGCTGAGTCTGATCACATGAGTTATGGCGTCATTAATGACCTTAATGGATACCGTTATTTACTTTACAGAACCCTTGCAACATAAATTCAAGACAGTGAGGACTTTGATGTCAGGTAAACAGTATTTATGCAGTACGTAGTGACATTTTTATATTTGCAGTTAAAAAAGGGAAGTTGGGGACCCTATATAACTTGGGTCTTGAATGTAAGATTAATTCTTGATGTTGGAAATAGTGGTTGGACAAAATAATCTCGAGTCCATGTCTACTTACTGAGTCATTGCAGAGCTCTCAACCAGAAGGTAATACATGATCATTACACATTTGCTTTTATTAATTTTGCTAATTACTTTATGCATAGTGACTTCAAAATGAGGACCAACTGTACCTTGGTGAGACCTTTGTCCAATATAGGTCATTGTTTAACATCTTTACGCTGAACTCCAGAACCTTTAGCCAAGAAAGGTTTTTTTAGAACCTTTCTAAAAAAACAACAACCCTGTACAATAGGTACCTAGATGACTAGACAGATTTCAAGAAAGCAAAAAGGTTTTAAAGCTGATCTGCTTTATTTAGAGGTGAAACCAAAAGTTCAAGTGGGTTGAATTCTGCACATAAACACAACACTTGAGTCAGGTTAAAATTTAACAAAGAAATGGTTTTTACACTTTTACTTTTATTTTATCTTCCAGTTAAACTTGGCTAACCTAAAAGGTTTTATTCTGTCTGGTATTGTTTGATCGCTTGGATTTTTTGCTCAGATCTGAGCAGGGAACTTGCAGACTACATGCCATTATCACCAAGAGAAATGAGGGTCAAGGCTACAAAAATGAGGCCCAAGTTGTATGAGACTGGAATGTCCCTTTAATAAGTCCTCTCCCTGTCACCTGTCACCCTCCCTCTCTACCACTCTAGCTCTGCCCACTCATCACAGTTTGTCTGGTCTTTGATACAAGATGGTGGCACTGCAGCATGTCTAAGGAGAGTCCCATTGCATCTAAGTGGGTATGTTTTAATGAAGTGGGCTGTAAGTCCTCCTCAAACACACACTCACAGCATATGTGACATACCAGACTCCTCAGCTCTCACCGGCTTTCAGCCTAATAGCACCTGCCAGTGGAATCGTCTCTTTTCCTCTCACAGCCAAGTGAAAGGCGAGCAATTAAATCCAATTGGAGCTTACAGCTATGCTGGGACATGGGCCCCAGGAGGCCCTGGTGGTCCGGACGTTTAATCATCATATGACCTAGTTGCTAGTTCTGATAAATGGGCTTGGGGAGGGAAAGCATTGGCTGGTCATTAATCTACACTCAGATGGGGACAAGCACACACAGTTGCCGCCAAGTTAATTGGCCACTTATTTTAGCACGAGCGGGAGGCTAGAGCAAGAAGGAGATGGATGTTCCTCCGCTGATCCATAATATGGCCCTCCGGGGTACTAATACAAGCAAAACAACCAGAGTAGGAGGAGGAATTGAAGAGGATCAGAGGAGCGGAGCAGGGCATCGTCTCTGAGGAGATCTGAGGGTTTTCCACAACTCCATGGGTCATGAAAATACACTTTGGGGTGGATTAACAGAGGCCAGGTTGACTTCAACTCCAGAGGAGAATCTGGCTCCCTGGTTACATCTGCCAGTCTAAAAGTGTTACATAAGTCAGCTGCACCTCTTAATACTCACTATGTCATGAAGAAAAAAATGCTGAATTGCAAGAATGTGCTCAGGTTTCTTATCACTCTTATCTCTTCCACTCCTGTGTGTCCTCTCTGCCTGGCTGTCCAATCGGGTTGTAGTGAGGGGTCAGCAGTTGTCCAGGTGGCTGCCCGCCTGATGGATGATGGGAACAGGAGGGGCTGACCCAGTCGTGATAAGGACCCTATCTTGACAGGGGCTTCCTCTCCAGGCCTGAGCTCAGTCACACAGTGTCGACAGAGAGAGATGAATGTGCGGTTAGATGGACGGATGGATGGATGAGGGGGAGACAGACATGACGGTGTCTTATGGAACAAGGCACGGCTTGTCCTTCTGTGTTATCAGTTCACCTCCTGACCCCATTGTGTGTATTTTGGTGTGTCCTCGGTCAGTCCACCATTTCAGTCTTGACTGAAATGTCTTGACAGCTATTGGATGGATTATATTATGATCATCAGTTCACTTTTAATGCATCCAGTACTGTGATTTATGATATATAATACCTGTAGAATGAATGGGATTATGTTAGCAGGCTGATGTTAGTATTCAGCCCAAAGTAAAGCTGTGCTTAAATGGAGCTCAGCAGAGCTGTTAGCATGGCTGCAGCCTTATTTATCCTGTTTGTTATTTACTGGAAAACCACATAGCTAAAATGACGTGACACTGTGGTGTTTGCAGCTCAGATAAAATAGAGACTGATTAATAGATTAGGAAAATACAATGAGCTGAGGGCCCAAGGTGTGAGCTGTGACCTGAGATAACAAACAGGTAAAGGAAACAACCAGTCCCATCAATCACCCACATGAGTTCAGAGACCTGACCATACATGCTCCCTCGCTGGAGGTCCTCAGGGGGAAATATGGGTCTGTTTATATATGTATATATATATATATATACATATATATATATATACATTTGCACTATCTAGTTCCTATTATGCAGTGTGTGTGTGTGTGTGTGTGTGTGTGTGTGTGTGTGTGTGTGTACGTGTGTGTGTTATTTTCCCATATATAATGTTAGAGGCAATCACCATGTGGAGTTTCTTGGTGATAGTGCAGCATGACTTGTACTGCTTCTCACCATCATGCCTTGGTGAATACGAGGAATTGGACTGAACGCCAGGAGTCTGATCAATATGATCAATTGGGGCGTCACTGCACAGTGTAACCTAATTCCAGCTAATTGGGACTTTTCACACATATCTTCAGAGCAGAATGCCTTCCCTAATGAGCACGGCCGCTTTCACTCTCTGATCTGTGGCCAGCAGCAGGAGCCTGGCCTGGCTGACCTGCTCCGTCCCTGGTGGTCAGGGCTGAGCCGGACACAGCTCCTGGTTCAGCCACACTGAATAGCTGCTCATCCCCTGTTCTCTGCAGGGTTCCTCGGTCTTGCTAGCTCCAGGCCTGACCCCACAGGAGGGGAGCGAGCCAGGGTCAGGTCCCAGAGTCAACAACCCTGGACTGGCCTCCACGCCAGCAGTGTGCCCTCTGACCACCAGCCTCCACCGATCTGACCCTGCTAAAGCCTGGTAGGGCTCCCTGTGGTGAGTCAGGGGGGTCAGTCTCCTAGAGGGTCATTGTAGCTACTGACCAACGATGAAAAGGCTTGTGGTCAAGCCAAGGAGACTGTAGGAGCCATGAAAGCGAGGGGATAGCGGCACCCCTGCCGCTGCACTCTAATTTGGCAGGATGCTGGTGCGTCAGAGACAGACGCCGGACCAACAATGGCTCAGCACTGGTAAACAATAATGTTTGTGCAAGGTCTCTTTCTTGGGGCCAATCTACTGCTCACAAAGCCCATCTGGCATCAATAAGATGTCCGTAGATGCTATTCAGCACATCAGTCTTCATTTCGCCTGGCTTTTCAGCAGATATCCTCTCTGGATGCTCAATACGCAGTGTTGGCCAACACTTAGAAAGTGACAGATGCTATAGATCTAAAGTTTTGGAAGTGCAGTGAGCATATGTGAAATCTATCTATTATTAGAATTAAGACTCTAAGGTGTCTTGCATGGAACTGTGAAAAGACTTGAACATGTAGGAACCTCATTAGTAGAAACTTCTTTTGAATCCTGCTAAAGTTAACCAGATGAGATCCTTGGATTAGAGGTGACATTTACTACCCTCAAGGTAAACTGAAAAAGTACGAAGTGTAAAAAAAAGAAAAGAAAGAAATGCAGTTTACAACAGGACAAAAGAAGTGAGAAAAAATAAATCTGTCTGCTTCATAAGAAGCTTTGTCTTGACCTCATGCAAGATGTACTTCAGTTTTTCAGTCATTACTAAAAGTCCCACAAAAACAGACTTGAAAAAAATTCAAAAAACACAAAAGACATCTTCATGCCCACATTTCCCCCAGGAGTCAGATGAAAAAAATGGATATTGATTACATGTCTACCTGTTAAGCATGAGGCCAGGATGTGGTAAGCATGAATATGTTGTATGTTCAATGTGTAAAAAGATTTTTTTTTTAAATGAAAAAAAGAACTGTGTAAATGGTTGCAATGATTAATAATGATGACTCCAAGCAAAGCAAATGACAGTGAATGTGCAGATATAAGAGTGATATTGATCAGCATTTGATCATCTAACTGGGCAAGAGAGGAAAATTGTGTGTTTCCCAAAATGGGAAACTATTGTTACACATAGTTAGACTTTTGTTACCCTATAAAACATTGTTGAAATATCCTTATTCCACATTTACCTCATTACCACATTACATCATGTTTACATGACTACCTGACTGTTCAGTCAGTCAGTGAAGAGCTCAGTCTGTTGTCCATCATTTAAAAAAGACCCCATCAAATTCAATTGAACATGTTTGGTATCTTTGGAAACCTTTGGATCTCTACCACAATTTAAATGTATTTAGGTAACTCTTAATGACTGATCCACTGATAGTTTGTTGCTTGTTCAGGGGTTAAAAGTACATGTTGCTACTTAGGCCCAACAATGTAGAACAGATCACAGATTTGCCCCCAATACACAGAGAAAGTCCTGCATGTAAAAACGTCCTCATTCAAGTTCGTTTCAGGCGCATATGACTCATCGTCTTTATATGAAGGAGTGTGGGAGGAAGTTTGGAACAAGATGGCCAGTGAGTATTTTGTTCCCAGTAATGGGGCTGGGCGGCTTGGGCCGGGGTGAATAGTCAGGAGGCTAATGAATAAGAGCAAGAGACAGAGAGAGAGCGTGAGAGTGGAGGAAGTGAGCACAGCAAGTGGCAGATAGAAGCCAGGACTCTCTCTCTCTCTCTCTCTCTCTCTCTCTCTCTCTCTCTCTCTCTCTCTCTTCCACTCTAGGTTTCTCTCTCTCTCTGGGTCTCTCACCCGATCTGGGACAGGAAGTTGGATTGTTTGTGACCAGCACGTGTGATCCACAACCCAGCATGCTCTGCTCTCCTGAGGGAGGTCAGGCAGGAAGTGGCCAGGCGTGGGCTGTGACCTCTGGGTAATGAGCGAGGACCCTCAGGGGGGAATTGATGCCTGCTGCCATGTATACACACACACGCACACACACACACACACAGTGCAGGCATGTAGAGACAGTAGACCCACTGTAGAGACTCTGGTGAACCACTGCAGTGTCAGAATCTGTTAAAATCACCAATCAGTTTCAATGACTATTTTACAGGTGTTGCTGCCCTGGATGAGTGAAATCTGAGCCACACTGTACAGACTGACATACAGTGAGACAGCAGGACCTCAAGCACATTACACATCATGTTTTCTGTATATATAGACTATATTTAAAGTGTCAGTGTTGAGTTGTAGAAATTTTAAATACTTATTTTGCAGTTGATAGACAGAACATATTGTTTTTCAAACTCTTTTTTTACTATTATTATTGTATTATTACAGTAATGTTATGTTTAATTTGTTATTAATATTAATAATATTTTGTTTTGTCTTTGTTTTGACATTGGTGTTTAAGTGTTAGTGTGAGTACATTTAATGCACAATCAATCGTGACAGAAGCCACATATAAAGCAGGTGGAAGACACTGATATCACTGTTTATAATACCTGTTTTCTGCTTTTGGATAATATGTGTCACAAGTCAGATGTTATGAAATGCAGAACCACAAACTAAATTAACTTGTTTTCTTTAAATCATGAAGGAAACACAAAGGCAGCACTATGTTAAGGGTGTGTGTGTGTGTGTGTGTGTGTGTCTGTGTGTGTGTGTGTGTGTGTGTGTGTATCTTTGTGTGTGCCCTTTCCATTTGTGCAGTTGAAAATTCACTTTGGCAAATTGCTCTCTTCCCATGCCTCTTGCCCTTTCTCTGGCATACAGCTTGTTAAGCTCTGCCATTGTCAGCACTGTGTGTGTGTGCGCATGTATTTTGGTGTGTATCTGCATGTTGGGGTCTATGTGTGTTAACATGTCTGCTTCGTATGTCATTGTGCATATGTAAAGTGTGTGCATGTCAGTGAGTCGCTGGTCTGCATGTCAGATAGTGGGATAATAAGCTAATTCAGAGGGTCAATTCTGAAGGGATGGTGGTAGGTGGGTGGTTGTGTGTGTGTGTGTGTGTGTGTGTGTGGCGGTGAGGGGTGAGTTGTCAGCGGGGCAGCCAGCCAGGTTCCCAGGACACCCTCTGCAGACCACTTGAGATGAAGAGAGAGAGCAGAGAGGGAGCCAGGGAGGAGGAGAGAGAGAAGAAGGAAGAGACGTTCCCAAAACAAAACACAAAAACCTGAGGCCACAAGTCAGTCAGGGAGCCATTCAGATCCCACGCAGGTAGCCAGGGCACAGAGAAGCCAAATTGTCCTTTGTGACACAAGAGCCTTTCACTGGGAACAGGATGCTGTCTGCGGGACGTCCCAGACCCCTCGGCGCTGCATTGTAGTAGTGTGTGTTTTGGTGCGTGTGCGTGCATGTCTGGCCCAGTGTTGACTTTCGGGAAAAGATTGACGAGGAAGGACTTGGCTCTCCTCTCTGTCAAAACGTCTGACAGTGAATGAACGCTTCATAGACAAACTCAATTAGTCAGCGTGAAGGTTTGAAGGAGGTGTCTGGAGCGACAATAGGACCCCTACTTTGACATATGGCTGTTGGGAATGTATGGCAAACATATCTCTTTGTCGGTGTTGAGCCTGTGGCAGACAGGTTAGAGGCAGTCTGGGACGGAGAGACAGACACGGTGATGGGGAGAAAACCATGAGCAGGCAGAGTGGGAAAGTACGCGACAGCCAAAGACACAGATGGATAATGTATACAACAGCCCCAACTCAGAGTCATCAACCGCGACAAGGTTGTCTGCGTGATGTCATCACATACTAAAGGGTCAGTTCACCCAGATGATAGTATAACATTTGCCCACTTACTCCTACAGGTTCCTACCCATGCCGATAGTTTTAGTTTTATGTGCCATGGAGACCTTTAAAATCTCTCCAGGACAATGGAGGTGGATGGAATTTAATATTTGATGCTCAAATCAATAAAAAATGAAAACTCAGCAACTACATCTTTCCAGAAACTTTTATCTGGCTCCAAGGGATAATCCACACACCAGATGTCAAAGACTACCTTTCATGAGACACCAGCAGGGTTGACAAAGAGTTTAGTATTGGACAAGCAAGGAATGAGGACAACTTGCACTACTAAAATATTTTCACTCTTTGCTACCTTTTGCAGAAAATCGTTCAGTCGCAGAAAGTGAAGCGGGTAAATGTATTTAAACAGGGTAACTCAATACCATGCATGTTACTGTCACACATTTGTTAGAGATATAGGGTTATGTTTCATCTTAATGTTGCTGAGGGAATTACCCTTCATTCCATTATCTTTATCTAACAGCTGTGAGTTTACATACTAAACATATGTATGTGATATGAGTATTATTATTTTGTGGATTTATCTTTCCAAAATGATGTAAAATGGCCCAAATTAGTGCCATTTCATCAATGACCTCAGTTTTACCTACCACACTATGACACTGAAACCTGTCCTAGTGAGACGAATAAGGTGTTTTATCGCCAAGTTCTCAACATCTGTCTATATTTTCCCATGTTACACACATGTGCATGTGTGGGTGTTCACTGAGTGTTTGAACATGTTGCACCATGTACACATGTTCCCATGTAGACTTCATAGATAATATACAGTATGTGTGTATGTGTGGTTACAGCTGGTGATTTCCCGAGGTCATGTTTAATCCTACAGTTCAGTCAGCTCCATTTCTCATCTGTTCTCTGTGACTCCCCTGAAAGCCCCAGTGAATAGCACTGGTAGTTTGCAGTGGCACAAGCTGAGTTATACATAAGACCTTCCTCTCATCTCCAGACCATACCTTCATAAAGCATATTTCACCCTGCGCCGCCCTTATATTACAGAAATGCAGCGTTTCCTGCTTCATATTTTAAAGTTCAGGTGCTGAAAGCAGCTTCATGGTGGGAGACGAGCCAGCATGTCCCGCACAAAAGAATGAATTTATGTCAGCAAAAATCACTACAAGGGGAGGCTGATGGAGGGGGAGGCGGCTGTGTCCTCCTGTGTGTGTGTGTGTGTGCGTGTTCATCCCCATGACAACAAGGATGAAAACATGTACTTCCTTGCACAGTGAGCCCATATAAGGGGGCCGCTGGGCCGAGGCCTGCTCAACAATACCTTTAATGTCATAGCTCAGTGACTGCTCTTTGTGAGCAGGGTGGCGCGCTGCGACCCACACAAAAACTCAAAGGCAAAATGGATTAGAATACGAGAGAAAAGATGACTGAATCAAACCCAGTGGATTGGAGGAGATTAGCTGAAGGGATTATGGGAAAAATGACACACTAATTACTTTCTGTTGGGGTAGGGGATGAGTTTTAAAGTTTTTTTTTTATTTGAGGAAAGTGTGCGCTCAGTGGACATTTTGCATATAACTGTTGATACAATTTCAGTTTAGAGTGGTAGAGGCTGCACAGAATTACATTTCAAATTTAAGTTCATACTGGGATTTTCAATCAAGAAATTACTTAAGAAACTATTAACACATTAGGAAAAAAGTAATGAGCGGGGTCAGTGGATTAAATGACAAGTCATTTGACAGAAAATTAATCTGTACTGTAACAACCGCTGCATCATTTATATAATTTTTTGTCAAACATCTTCTGAGTTTTATTCATCCATTTTACACTGTTGGCTGTGGGGAAAAAAGGATGCTTGACTACAGTGATGGGCACTTTTCCATTATGTTCTGAAACCAAACAAGTAATCTGGAAAATAATCCAGACAATTAATCAATAATGATAATAACTATCATAGTCCCAGAAGAAACACAGTCTTGGACCACTTTGACCTCTAGTCTGACCTTTGGAAACCTGTTTGGTAAACAGTTTCCTTTCTCTCTGAGTCAAGACTTTGCATTGAGAGGATTTTGAGGAATTTCCACAGTTGCTTGAGAAGTGACACCCACTGTTAAAAAGTCATATAAAAATCATCACATCTCAATAACAGAGAAGTGTATGCCATTTTGAAAACTTTGATTAAAAAAAAAAAGAAAAAGAAAGTCCTCGCACTGGTTAATGTCACTGGCTCAACTTCTGCATAGGACTAAAAACTTTGCTTCTACATCTTTGTTTACCCTTCTAAAATTCAGAAAGTTATTAGTCTCCTAGCTCTTACAACTCTTCAGATGTGATGCTGACTTTCGTGGAGTGCCTCTGTCCTCCTGTTGTGTTTGTGAGGAATCTGGACTCAAATCAAACACTTAAAAAGAAACAACAGCAGACCACTCTGCTACTGCAATCTGACTTTGTGACTTCCACTCCTGTTGACCGAGAGCTTCTCTCTCACTGTTAATTATTTGACCAAACTGGAGTCGAGGAGCTTAGAGAACATCTTGTCTGGAGTTTGCTCTGCTCTCCAGGTCTCCAATTAGCCTAAAAAGGCCCCAGGAAGGATAGCAGAGACAATGGAGGAGAAAAGGGAGCGGGAGGCCAAAAGAAAAACAAAACACAACAATCAACAAGACCTCCTGGCATCCTTGTGGACACACACACACACACACACACACACACAGAAACACACACTCAATCACACGCACAAACGCATGCACACACAAATGCTGTGGTGTTTTCAGAGCTCTGGCCGTCACTGTGGAAACCTGGAGCTTCTTTTCGTTCATTTCATTCGTTCACTTCCCTTCCTCCCTCCTTGTGGTTTTCTCTCACTGCACACACACACATACACACACACACAAACACACATGCTTTGACACCCCCTCCCTGCACAATCCCCACCTCCTCCCGCCCCTCCATTCACGCCCTCCCTTCTTCCTGGGCTAAAACAAAGCACGAGGCTGAAAAGGCTCTGAGGTAGGTAAATGTATTCAGTGACACTGGCCGGATGATTCCATTCTGCGCCAACCCTGTAACATTTGTTTCAGGCCTTGTCTGAGGGCAGGGACAGCGTGTTGGGTCCTTTGTCCCACGTGCCCTCTGCGCAGCCCTGCAGTTAATGGTGGTCTTGTCCCAGGCTGGCGGACCAGAAACCTGCAGCTCCACGGGATGGGCAGACATGGTGACACGGGAAGTGGGAGAAACAGGGGAGGCTGTGGAGGATGAGGAGGTTGTGAAGATGTAGGAGCTGCACAGCTGGTGAGCCCACCTCAGAGGTTTCCATCAGTTATGGTCTGTGGTCCGAAAAGCTCAGAAAAGTAAATTCTGTCCATCCTGCATCCTGTCCATCCACATAAAGACTGAAACTGTCTCATCCTTTCCTTTCCGTTCCTTTCCGTTCCGTTCCTTTCCTTTCCTTTCCTTTCCTTTCCTTTCCTTTCCTTTCCTTTCCTTTCCTTTCCTTTCCTTTCCTTTCCTTTCCTTTCCTTTCCTCTCCTCTCCTCTCCTCTCCTCTACTCTCCTCTCCTCTCCTCTCCTCTCCTGCCCACACACTATGAGCTTTCCCTCCTTTTCTTACCCACTGTGAGTGACAGAGGGCCCAGACAACGAAGGGGCCAGGTGCTCATGGAGCGGCTGAACTTGATCACTGGGGGGTTGGAGGCAGACGTCCTGCAGCTATCTGTCTAGAGAGGGCCCCCAGCATGTGGCAGTGAGGGTCCCCCACTCTTTCACTGCTGTCTGCTTGAGAGAGCATCTTCACTTCTGCGTCTCTCTTTCTGGGAAAGGAGTGGGCTACACTTGACTCTAGTAATCTGCTGAACAGCAAAAGAGCTGGAGCCTCTGTTGATCTAAGAGGAGAACAAAACTGTGGTGGTGCTTTTTTACAGAGCTTTTGTTATTTTAAATGCAGTATCCTTTGCCCTTGTTGAAAAAACCTTGCTGAGGCATGTCTTTGGTGCATCATTAGAAGTATTATATTTATCTCAAAGAGCAATGAATATACTATAATGATACATCAATATATGAGCACAATTCAAAAGTTTGTCCTTTTATGAGCAATTCAGACTTTTTAAATGTAAAATCCTTATCAGCAAGGTAACTATCACCTGATTTGTCATCAGAACACAGTGGAGCGGATAAGAAAGAAATATGTAAGTGAAGAACAACTACTCCACATCCTAAATGCACTTTCAATAATAATAAATATTGTTTTCATTTCACTACAGTGGGTTGAAGTGAAAGGTTTGAGTTGTCGAATGAGATATAAAGTGTTTAAGTCGGATCGCAGTGGATATATAATCACATATGCATAAAGATAATGGTTTAATTACTTCATGATATTATTTAGATTAACTTTGTTCTGTTATAGCTTTCACTCTGGCAGGTTAAATACTATTCTGCAGTTTTCTTAGGCTATTGCTGAAAGACTTTTGTAGTGGAAAAGTCCTGAAGTAACTTTTGGTTTAATACAAAATGACTATTAAGTTGCAGATATCTCCATAGTAAACAAAAATCAGTTGTTTCGGTCAATCAACTAAGCTTGGATGAAGCTGGTTAAGTTGTTTGAAAACATCTCCTGTTATCCACGCTGAGTTTTCATTTCCATGAATTCACTTCTGTATTGAAATGTCCGTCTGCTTTTATGCCCAGAATCCCAAGATTCCCACCCGAGCATTTGTGTCTTTGTCCATATGTGTGTGTGCTAAATGTGTGTGTATTCATAAGACCCAAAACTCAAATCCACCCCTCTCTTTCTCTCTCCCTCTCCCTCTCTCTCTCTCCCTCTCTCTCTATCTCTATCTATCTCTCTCAGAGCGTTCCGCAACAAAATCAGCTCTTGTATTGGGGGCCGCCACTACAAACTGTGTATGAGGGGATTAAGGGCTCCTTGACTGCTCCTTCAAACACACACCCAGCATGGCTGCCTCGATTATGACCATTAGATACTCTGAAAATGAGACTGAGATGAAAGGAGGGAATAGTGAGGGCTTTTCCCAGGGACGAATTCGACCACACGTCCAGCAAAAATGAATCTATAATCCAAAACCCTACAAAGGCCAGAGTGGAAGCTGTCCTAGTCTGTTGTGCTACCTTGCTGAGAGAGGCTTTATTTTTCTATTGCCTTTATTGAGCCTGGGAGTGCTATAATAATGATTAGAGACTTTAAAGGCTAGATTAAAGTGAGGACAAGGGCAGCTTAGTCTGTGAAGTAATTTTAGGGCAGTTGAGCAGGCGCCTTAATGGGAAAATTCCTCTGAACAACAGTGAAAAGGACACAGGACTCCATCCAACTGAGGATGGGGTTGTCCTCAGATCAAGCTGGTTCTCTGAATGAGAAAATGAAGGCACACACTAAATATACTCTCCCTCTCTCTCACACACACACACACTACTGTTACAAGGCACCTCACCTCTGGGCCGTGTGTTCAGTGGAGCTGCAGGCGGTGCAAGGTGATCCCATATTATCCAGGCCGCCTTTACTTGGCAGGTGAAAGTGCTGTGGGGCAGAGGGGCTTAATGTAGCTGCTGTCTATTCACCAGATGTGTGTGTGTGTGTGTGGGGGGGGTGGGGGGTTGAGAGGAGCAGCTGAGAGGCCGAGAGGCTGAGAAGGCGGCTGCATCTCAAATGACCCGCACACAGGCCAAGGTGTGTCATCTCTGCAGGCCCACAACTCCCTGAAGATTACATGAATGGCTCAAGGGCTTCAGAGAGGAATACTGCTGTCATTGAAAGTTCTGTTACATCCTGTTGGTTCTGTGTTGTTTATTTAATAGTTGAATTTACTGTCTTTTGAGGGGTAACTTGTTTCCTATCAATACTACTACTAATAATAAGAAATATTAATACTGGCTTTGTAGATACAGCCTCAAGATGATGTAATGACTCTACATTTCATATCATTTCATATGAAATTTGTGATTGTTTTCCTGCACTGACATGCTCAGCTTATTATTATCAGACCAAACTGTAAGTTGACTTAACACTAAGGTTTTTTGGAAAAGACACAGCATCTTTGTTGCTATGGTTGCGAAGTGGACTGCTTATAGAAACCTGATGTTAAGCTTTGAGATGGGGCAGCTGAAATAATCGGTTTTGTATTAGATGCTGGTTGAAGTGGACTCAAAAACAAAGCTCTGAGTCCACCAGTCAATGTTTGATCCCTTCCTCATGTGTGATCACAAACTTTGGGCGGTGACCAAAAGAATTGGAGATACAAATGGCGAAGATGAGGTGTCTCTGCGGGATGGCTGTTACTGCTGGCAGTTTAGGGATTCTTCAGTATTGAACTGAACTTCAGTATTGATATGCTGCTTCTTCACATTCAAAAAATAGCCAGCGTACTGATTTATTAGGACATAGTAAAATTTAAAAGTGGAAATGTATTTTAAAATGTACTGAAATAGCAAATACATGAAATGTTGCCCAGTTACAGCAGTGAGAGTATTGGTCTTAAGTTATACTCCACAGTCGTGAGAGGAGTCATATATTCATATATTCAAAATCAGAGAGAGAGAGGCTGAAGTTGAGTCAAAGCACAAAAACATATGAGGGTTTCTTTTTTTCTTTTGGACCTGATGGTTACATCAGTATTAGCGCTGAACAATAAAAAGCAACAAGCTTAAACGTAAATTCTACCGGAAGGAAAAGCATGTTTCCCAATGAAATTTCCCCCCAAATCCCTCATGTAAATCATAAAACCATAACAGCCCCGTGCACTCCACACAAATCAAATGCACATTTTTCCCTGTACATTTTACTGCCAAGTTCATCCCATCTCACCCGCAACCCAGGATTCTCCTTGAATATCCCTTAATTCCCAACTGGAGCTGATAACAAAGCTGTACGGGATGCCAACAAAGCCCCAGGAGATCCTGAAATATCCCACCACCACCACCACCACCTCCTTCTCTCCTTCAGGCAGAATAACTCCCTCTCCTGCCAGAACTCCTTGTCTGTTCATCTCAGGATAGACAATGTGTGTTGTGGAGAATGTGAAACTCTGTGCAGATGGGCCCTCAGGGACGTGTGCTCATCACGTAAGTTTGGGATAAAGGAAAACCTGCTGGGAGACGGGAAGGTAACTCAAGCATGGAAAGGAGAGAGGGGATGAACCGTCCAGGGAGACAGTGTTAGGGGAAAATAAGACCTGGGTTCACTTCCCTCTGCACGTGGCTCCCTCACTTCCAGGCTCAGGTGTGTTTTCCCCTCCTCCGGGAGTGTTTACTGAGTGCATCAGTGCTGCTTTCACCAGGATCTGGGGTCAATTTGCAAGCAATTCAGTCAACTTTAGGAGTAGATTTTGGAAAACAAAAAGGAAATATTTTACT
>OMNW01001380.1:70539-84393 GCA_900303245.1 Selene dorsalis | reverse complement strand
CTCTCATTTCTTGGCCCATCATCTTTCCTGTCACTCTTCGTTACCTTTTCAGTTTCTCTTTATTGCTGATTTGTCTCCTGCTCTCATGTCAGAGGGCTTGTGAGTCTTTTCTAAAACACTGACTTCTTGGCCCGTACAGAATGTGAATTCTGTATGATACCGTGTGGCGTGTTTGTTTTTGAGTAGTTTTCACATGATTTAATTTTTTCTCTGTCAGTTTATTGCTCAGCGGAGTGCCTGAGAGCAACGACATGAACAAGATCAGGTTGTATATAACAAGTACAACCAGACCAGATCAGGTTTTGTGTTGCAGGTGAACCCAGACAAGTGAGGTCAGATCGCCTGAGGCTTCTGTGAATTCTTTCACCTCTTTGAGTCCTTTGCTCACCTTCTGCTATGAATACGCTCGGACGACTGGACACTATCGCGAAACTCACTCTCTGTTTTTTCCAGTCAGCTTCTCCCTGCGTTCAAACTGGGTGTGTTTTTTTTAGGTTACAGGAAAGGGGTGCAGCTGCATGCTGGCAATTTTTCAGCTCTCCTTTCTACTGGCTCACCCGCCCTCCCCATGAGGGAGGTCACAGAGAGAGGTGGTTTGGCTCACCAGTCTAATGCCTCCTTAATTGTCGCTCCCAGGTGGGTTAGTGAGGGATGGGGAAGAGGAGAGGAAGGTTGGGTATGAGGAGGACAGAGGGATAGGAGGGTGACTTCGCACGAAAAGGCACCGACTAATGATGGCAGCACGGACGCACAAGGAGGGGCAGGTTTCACAGCTGTGTGCTCATCCAGTCAGCTCATGATGGCGGGGTGTGCGTTCAAAAGCACCAGCCAACGGTTGCAAGGACCTTCACTGAGCATCCCACAGCGTAGACAGCAAACAGCCATATGGGGCGATGGCGCAACAATGGATAAGCAGGCGTGGTAGAGAAAGATGAAGGAACAGAGAGGGCGGAAGGGAAAGAGGGGCAGAGAGAGGGACAGATGGTGAGAGGCATCAGCGTTTACATGGATTTATATTTTATACCGAGTCTGTTTACAATAAGTGTTGCTGTTGTGTTTTTATGTCTGCAATGATCAGTATTTACTACAAACATAGTTTCTCTTTGGTCTTCCTTGTCCTCAGACCGGAGTTAGCCAAGGATCTGTCTTTGTCACATGAATGAGGCCTTCCAGATCGATTTTCTCACAGTCGAGATTTGTTGTAGAAGGCTACAAAGGACACTAGTGTTTGTTTTATTTCCCCAGAGATATGAGATACTTTATTTGAATATCCTTTTGACATTTAGTTGGATTTGTGGTGTGAGTTCCCAGTGGGTAAAATGTGCTCTACTTGTGCCGTGGCATTTAGCCGTTGCCATGGTCGTGTACCATATTTACCGATTGCAGTGAGTTCCACACAGCAGTGTGTGTGTGTATGTGTGTGTGTGTGTGCACATACAGTAAGTCCAGACTTGGACTTATATGTGTTTACATATGCCTCATTTTCAACATTGAGCTTTACCCAAGTTTTCAAGGGGTGTTAAATTTATTTTCACTTAAGCTTTCCTTTCCCCCGCTGTATCCCACCTCCTCCATAAAAAATAATATTTACATAAAGATAAAAAGTCAAATTACTTTCTGATATCATAATTAGGAGTGATTGATTCTCTGCATCAGTGTTATTAATTTTGTTGTGAAGGGATCATTATGCAAATTGAAAGGACTGCATTTCATTAAAATTAACTGTCAGCATGAGAGCAGAGACTCATTATCTGGAACTGCAAAGGTTTCTTGTGAATGATTTTTCTCTAGCCCTTGTTCCAAAATCGAGTTATTCTTAGCTTTGGTAGCTCCAGGCAACTGTTGCCATGCATACATATCCATAGATATGCTTGGTGGCGCAGGCTTTTTTTTTTTTTTTTTTCTTTTTTTTTTTTTTTTTAACAGAGGGGAGACACAGTGGTAAGCAGGGCGAAAAAGAAGGTGATTGGTGAAATGAACCCAGGGGATCATTGATTTCTGAAGGGTGGAAGATAGAGCAGTTTGTTTCCACAGTAGGGTATGGAACCATGAAATGTCCATTGTTTAACAGTAATGCTTGGATTGTCACTGGGTCGATAGAAGGGGTCCCTAGTGGGGCGCAGAGGCATGAAATAAAGTTGGAAATAAAAATAGCAGACGTGGGAAAAAGATTTATGAGGGCGGTTGTTGCTTGCACGAGAGACGCATATGTGCACAAGCATGTACCTGTGCTTGTGTTGGTATTCACGCTGTGTGTGTGTGTGTTCACATGTGAGTACATCAGGCCACGGCTTAGTTGTCCCTCCTGGCCTGGTGTGGGCAGATGTTTGTGGAAAGCTTCCCAGAAAAGAACGCTCTCTCGTAAACATTTCAACAATACCTTAAGCTTCTTATAGACTTACATGTCATAACCGTGTTTGACCCGCATGGCTTTAATTTACTTTTATTCATCTGCTATGCAAGAACTCCTTTCATTCCAGTGGCGCTCACATTTCAGTGACGGGTGAAGAAATGCAGCTGCAGCAGCAACCGCAGTCTGAAGGTGAAACTTGTGATGGAGAGGACGTAAGAGTTGCAGTGTGAAATAAGCTCCTTGGTACATTTACATTCCCTTTAATACATTTTGTTAGATTACTCAGCTTGTATCCTTTTCGATCTGAAACTGAACACTCGAAATGAAATTGAACACTTGAAAGAACGCGACATGAATCTGATACCGATACTTTTTCTATCACACATCATTTCTTGTCGTCAAATTTCAGGCACCTCATTTGAATGAGTCCTTTTCTTCGGGGTAAGTGGACCACCACAGAGACCCTGTGACCATACAATACATTTCTGCATTACACCCTATCTCGGCCGACTGCCTGTCCTCTCGCAAGTGCAAATCGATGTAGGAATTGTTGACTTCTGATAACATGGGGCTTATGTAAGACATTGCTTTGCAACTGACCTGAAGTGTGCTTGAACTGCAGTCTTGAATGTGAAAGACAAGAAGGTTATTTCTTTATTTCTGTTTTCACTCCCTTGCTCAGTTTCAATGGCAACTCACACACACTTGAAACTATAATACTATTATTACTATTAGAGAGATGATGTAGCGCCGCGTTTGAAGTGTAAGCCTCAGTAAGCCACTCTAAAGACATTCGGATTAGGTTTTAGGTAGTTTTTTTGGTTGGTTGCTCTCCTTCAATAACTAGAGGGGACGTGACTGATGGAAGCTGTATCGGATAAACCCTCCAATGTCCAACGGACAGTGATCACAAATGAAAAGGGGTGGAGGAGAAAGCCTGTGTGTTAGCCTTGGCGGTAAAGGTTAGGACAACAGATTGAATTTCCTCAGCTTTGCTTCCATCTATACATGGATTTATCCCGAGCAAGCTTTAAGCTGACGTTCTTACCTCATTAATTCTGATGTGGAAGTGTGTGTGCTTGTGTTTCTACGTGTGCAAATGTACGTGTACGGCTGTGTGTGTGTGTGCTTGCTGTCCAGTGCCTCCTCAGCAGGAACAGCGGTTGACAAGAAGTGGGAAGCAAAGGGAGTTTGTCTCTGTCAAACTTTTAAAGTCACCGATAGGCTCCTAATCAGCGTAATTATTTATCTTTCAATTTCATGGGGTGTGAGTGAAGAGGAGATGACAGACCATCTGCATCAGGTTGGTAAGAGGTTGAGGAGGAGGAGGAGAAGGAGGAGGAGGCATAATTTCCTCTTCTTAATGCATCTTGCTGTGTTTGCACCGCGCCACTGAAAAGCACTGAAAGATAAACCATTGTCCCTCCCGACAAAAGAGAAACACACTCGGCTAATCAGCCACCGGCTATATGATCAAAGTCTCATGGGATGGCGCGTGGAAGTTCAGCGAGCACAAAGCCGGAGTGACAGGAGCTGCATTTGACTCTTAATTTAATCACATACATGAGAGGCTGTAATGTGTGGCGTAAAAGCCGTGTTGTATCAGGAGGAATGTGCCGGATGTCACAACACATTATCATTTGTTTTTGTCAGGTGCTGTCTGGTTCTGCATTTTACGGTTAACAGCGCTTTTAGACACCGAGAGAAAACGAGAGAGAGAGAGAGATAAAACACTGTAGCCTAAGATAAACATTCTGTCAAAGGGGAATTCAGATATAAAGATTTTCATGTCTGAGTCCTGTGTTTATGTAAAGCCTGTATTAGCAAGCTTCTTATGCCGGGGAGCATTTTTCCCTCATCAATAACTATTGAATGAAATCTGTGTACCGTCCTCAGAACACAGTGCCAGAGGATAGTAAGAGGCCCAGCGGAGAGAGAGAAAACAAAAAACAAAGAAGCTCAGGAAGCTCTGCAGCTGCAGCAGTTTACCAGCCGGCCTTGCAAAAGTTTCAACAATCAAATATTTCACAGACACGCACAGATGAATTTCCGCTGACACTTCCTGCTATGACCAGACTTTTAATCAGAGAGAAACTTTTATGACGAAAATGTAGCTATTTCTATTCCTCTTTTTACACTTCAATATAAATTCTTATCAGAGTAGAGCCATTCATTTCCTCCTGGTATTTCACCTTGAGTAGGAAAGCTGTCGTAATTGTTCATTAACCGTAGTTCTTCGCTCTCAGTCCCCCCTTACTGCTCACCTGCTGTTCTCACCTCACCTAAAGAACATCAAGCAGCACAGTTCAATTCATCCTAATCCTTCTCTCATTTCCATATTGCTGACTGTATTTTCTTAATCACTGCCCTGCAGCCGTGTCCCTGACAATCTGACCCGCCTCGACCTCCTACCATGTCATATAGTCTCTGGCCTGAGGACTGACTTCACCTCAGAGTAGCTCTACCACCATCTGTCTTCCCACGGTCTCTTTTTCTCTCTTCCACTGACTGGGCTCCCACATGCAGCAGCTACATCTTTGTGATATTGTTTTTGAGTAAACACCAATAGAGCACAAGACACACACTGCAATGTGTTCCAGTAGACGGGCAAACCAGCAGCAGTCTTTCTTTCACACCCACAGCCTTCAAAAGAAAGGCCTCTGCTGCTTATTTCCACTCAACTTTTCTGTCATGTTTTGTGCTGGACTTGTTTTTCTAAGGTAGAGCTAATATTGTGTTTTGCTTTTTATGTTTCAAGCTGCTTTTGACAAGCTGATCCTCATAAAACGAGACAGTTTTATGGAGCAATTTTATGTAAATCTAGCTGGCATGAAGAGTCATAGCTGTGTCTACTCATTCTATTTATATTGCTGGTCGGGTGTGTAATATTTATAACCGATCCCCTTAGATTTAAACTGAAACGATGTAGTGCCAAATGGACAGATACAATGCTATGTAAAGCATGAGGACCTCTCAGTATAAACAGTGCGGCCACTTTGAGTGCTGTGTTTTGCTTTGCAGTGCTTCACGAGTTAAACACCGGTTTCAAATATTAACAGGTGATAAAAATCCAACTTGGGGAGTAACTAAACAGTGATGCTACAAATCTGTATTTATGACTGTTATCACTGCACTATAATATTATGGTCTTCCAGTGCTGGGGTATGAGGCTTTAGCTGTCTTCCTCTGTCTGTCCATCTGCTCTCATAGGAGCAAAACCTGGAAGGATGCGGCAACTTGGCAATGTGGTGTGATATTTAAAGCCGCATTAAGCTATATTTATGAATCAACATTGGATCAAATGATTGTGCAAAAATCAACAAACCAATTCAGTGCCAGTTTTTCAGGGCAGGGCAGCAGCTTGTATAAACTGGTTGAACATCACCTAAGCTGACGGAGTGTGTCAGGATTATACCTGGAAGTTTGTATGACTTTTATGACCACAGTTATGGAAAAGAAAATCTTTGGTACAGCTTCAAAAATTATATTTGACACAGCGATGTTGTCACAGTTAGAGTTAAAAACATTAAAATCTCCATTTCACAAAGCACAGATTGGATTTTAATGGGATTTACTTCTTTTTGCACTCCAATCGGGCTTTTACCAAAATTGATGGAGTGTTATTATACTCCAAGATTGCAAAATTTAAAAGAGCGTAACCTAGGAGTGGACAAGTAATTTAATTCTACCAAATATTGTTTTTCAGTGGAAATGTATCATGAGGGTTTGATCATATCATGCTGCCATCGTACTGAATTTGTGTTGTTCAATTTAATGGCAGAAAGGAAACTGTAATTAAAGAGGCACTCCAGCAAATTGGTATTGAACTTCCATAATGTTGGGAGACTTGGAGGAAACGGGTAACAAATAAAGAAGAAAATCAGTTTAAATGGCAACGGCTGGTATTTCCTGAACTTAAGTCCCCACTCTGGGTTAAACAATGAAAATATGGGCTTCTACATTATCCATAATGCAACTGAATAGCATCTTATCTGCTGACTTGTTAATCACTTTAATGCCACACCTTAAATTTGTGCTCCAGGCTTTTTGTTATATATGACTTTTAATATAGTATATATATTCTGGGAAAAACTTAGTAAGAGGTCCCTCAGTCATGTTATATTTTCATATCAGAAAATATTTGTTTTCATATTGTAATTTTTATGTTACCCATATTACTCATGTTTATCTGGGACAGTAGGTTGAGTCCTCTGGAGACAAAAGTCTCTGTCTAAAGCCATGATAACATAATGTGATTGCATTTGTTGATTTGCTTCTGGGCTACATCTCTCACATTACATATTATTACACGGTAGAACAAAGGATGCATTGCCCTCCCCCTTTGGTGGACTCAAGCTAGATTTAATGTGTGGGAAATAAAGCTCAATAGGCCAAGCAAAATGGAGGGTTCCACACCCCAAGCCACGAGCAAACAGCCCAGTAACCCAGCAAATGGATCTCCCGCTCAGCCGAAAGACACCTCAAACTAGAGTTGACACATTTTACTTACTCCATTCTGTGGAAATGAAAAGAGGTGAGCGTATGAGGGAGGGAAGCACCCAAGCTTACAGGCTCATATTAGAGTTGATTACCTCATAGTCACAGATACCCTGCCAACAGTATGATATAGTAAAAGGCAATAGAAAGTTGTCCATAAAGAAATATGACTGTCATAGCCCATATCCTGGACACTTGGTCATTCTCACAGGCTGTAATGTCTGACTCTAGCCACCAGTTCTTAAGGTACAATGGATTACACTGTTCTGCTATGGACACCTTATTCATCCTCTGCCACTGCGGGCTAAAGGAAACCGTAACCATGGTCACCTCATTAAAGGAGCAGAGGAAGAGAAAAGAAAATCACAGTCACAAATTACCACACACGTACTCAAACGTGCACACCTACACACTCACAAGCGCTCGGTGAGTTCATAAATGACTGCCACACCATTAAATGAGAGTTATTTTAAGAAAGTAGTTACAGGTATTAAAAGTGGTGATGTCAGCACTGTGTCACGTTGCAAGACTTCAGGTCAGAGATATTTCCGCTGGTAATTAAGTGCCTTTTGAACAAATATGTTACAGCTACATGAGAGGTGCTGCTGGCCGTTATTAGAAATTAGCTTGCAGGAGCTGTCATGCCCCACTGAAGCTTTAGTTCTTTTGATTTTTCTCCAATAGTATCACCTGTCGTGGACCAAAATGTGGAAAATTCAATACACCCATTTTGTCATTGTTCCTGGAATAGCTGTGGCAATATCGATCATGTTACTCTTCGGTTTTTGGCAAGGAGTACCAGTCTCTCACTCTGGAGGACAGGGCACTTAAAAAGTGTTCCCCCAAAATATACCATCCTTCAGCTTTCGCCCTCTCAATCGGATTGGCTAAAACAAGCCTGCAGGCAGAAAATCACATCTTTTCGTTGTGGGGGGAGTTTGATATTAACAATGGATGTAAATCTTATTATCTCAGTTATGTCAGTAATGTGTCATTTAGGTAAATTTAAATTTTTTTTATCATCAGTTAACTTCTGATATGATCTTTCTTGGCATCATCTGAGAGCTTCAAACATTACTGAGGTCACCTATGTATGTTAATGTTAAGCTTTGGCCCTTTATGTTAATCCAATATTTTATAAGAGTACTTAATAGACACTCCACTACCAATAAATAATTGAATGGGTTTGGAAAATCAAGATGGATGATCGTCGAAAGAATGCCTGTATTTCCCTCCACTGTTAGATTTGATTAAAATTTAATCAGCCCCTCTGGGGAGAGCAGGGAATGGAAAACTTTTTTCTTTTCAAAATTTGGTTTAAAAAAAAAACTCCTAATGAAAAGGAAACTTAAGTGGTTAAGACATTTATGTAATGTAACTGCAATATATTTGAACCATGCTAGAAATGTATACAAGCAGTATCAGTCATTCATTGAAGTAATCCAATCCATCCAAAGCAGTCTGCACAGGTACAGTAGTTATATATCATATATTAATGTTATTCATAATACTAATATGTCTTGTCACCTATATGTCATCCAACTTATGGGATGCTTGTCCCTTGGATATGAGCCATATGAGCAAAGCAGCATCAGACCTACTGGACATTCATCATCATGATAACAATGATGAACAGGGGATCTTAGGTTCAGTCCCTAAAGCTACAAAACAATAGGAGTAGGAAAAGTAATCATGGCTTTGGGTAAGTGCTCAAGGTAAGATTACAATAATAGGCAGACAGTTAGGGTTGTGGAACAGTCAAGGATAAAAGTAGGGATAAAAGATAAAGTTGGTAATCACCTGACTTCCTCTTTTTATCCTGTCATAGTCGTTACATCTGCCAGAACAACATGTAGCTACTGTGCTTGTCTCCAAAAACAAGCACACTCCCACACACCTGGCCTCGTGCTTCCCCTGATTTATACTGTACAAATGGTCCAGTGGTCAAGCTTGCACAAAGGACGAGAGCGGAAATTTCACTTTGCTTTCTGTTTAAACACACCATTAATGCCCTGTAGTACTATTTAAAATGCATTTCCACTACAAGGTGATTTTTCTTAGTTCGGGGAAGAAGTTGACAGATAAGTTTGGGAAGTAAACTTTCTGTTGTGGGGTTGCATTAACCTTGATGTGTTTGGAATTTTTTACAGAGGAACAAAATGTTATTTATAGGTTGGAAACAAATGGATTCAGCAGTTCCTCTTGATCTTGAAACACAGTGAGTATACTATTAGACAAGAGGACAATATATAAAATACTGATAACTGGTAACATGTATATTTTTATCACTGCAATCCCCTGACAAAATGTAGTCTCCAGCTGACCCTGAAGACCTGTCATTTCTTCAGGAAGGATTATAAAGCGATGCAGATCTGAGATCATAGGTCATGAGGAGAGAGATACTTCTCCTCCCCGTATCTTCTTTCATCTGGAAATGGGCTTTGCCAGTCACTAGAGATGCAGGGATAAATGACACAAGGATAATATGCATTTCTGTTTCTGTTTCTGCCTTTCTGGCTTCTCCAGTGTCTGGTGTTGTATTTATTGGGGGCGCACAGAGCAGCAATTTGAATGAAAAGTTGCCGGTTGAATAAGTGAAAACATCTTGTTGCACAGTGACTCTGTAGTTCTAGAAGAACAAGATTGTTTTTTTGTTTTTTGCAGGAGTGATAAATTTAAAATCTATGCATGAGCCATATGGTCATTTTGAAGTACAAGGGAGGACAAACAAAACAAAACAAAGTAAAAATGTTCAGCCCTCCTGCAGCAGTGGGCTAATGACGCTTCATTATGCTCTTTGTTGTGCAGGGATGTTATATGGACAAACTCCTACGGCCCAGTGTGTGAGCCAGTGTCAGGGCAGGCACGGTGCTGCGCTGGGATGATGCTGGATGTGCAAACTGCATGTAACGCCTGCTGGTTGCCTGCAGCACAGTTCAGCAGCTTTTAACACAGCTATAATTTATGATCTTCCAAGCAAACACTTGTTGTCACTGCCCGTGTTAAGAGGAATAATGTCACATTTTAAGAAAATTTGCTCTAAATGCACTAAATTTCAAGCTACAGCCAAATTAGCTTAGCCTAAAGACTGGAAGCAGAGGGAAACAGTTAGCCTAGCTCAATACACATTTAAAGGATAAAGCGGATCAGCAAAGTTTCAAGTCCTGTCATCACCATGAGGAGACAGGATGGTAGGTTTGTATGGATAAAAAAACTGGATCTAACTTTTTCCCCTCGCCTCCAGTTTTTAGATAAGATAATTATCTCCTGGCCATAGCTATGTTCTTTATATTTAAATGCAGTAAAGTGAATTTTTAGAGTGAATGGAGGTTTCTACAACTTCAACTTCTACAACTGTGTCTCCATTTCTGCATCAAACGTGTGAGCCGTGGGAGAAAAATCTAAGATGAGAAAATGTGTCCTAATTTGTTGTTGATTATGAATGATACAGCCATAAAAGTGATTGAGTTATTCAGTCAGAAAGATTTCAAAGTAGAAACATGTCCCTTAAACACACAACATAGTTTGCAGTTTCATTGCACTGTAACTCCTCAATTCTATATAAACCTGTTCAACCTCAAGCTCCACTAGTAAAAGTGCTTTTGACATACGTGAACATGGACACAGAGAAAAATCCCGGGACACACACTTATCTCTCCAACCATGCGACTAATTGTAACAGGCTGGACCGTGAGGCAATAAAGTGAAGGTCACCTTGTGTTTGGCCCCAGCTGATAAGGCGTAATGTTGTCTTTTATGTGATGCTACGCTCTCCAAGGACCCTCTGCAGCTTACAACGCCTGATCAATACACTAAATCAGACAGTCTCATTATGGCACCCATGGGCGTGTGTGTGTGTTTGCATGTCAATCTGTCCGTGTGCCATCAGGTGGGGTTCGTGCATTTTTAAGTGTTTATGATCGCACATGAATGCTGATATCTCCTTTTCGTAATGCAATTATTTGCCCAGGCACTAGTGCACATAGAACATATCAAATTAAGGTTGCTGAGCTGGATTTGTCTCAGCTGACATTTCAAGACGTCCGCTGGTATGAAATTAGGATTTTCGGGCAAAATGTCATTTTTATAAGCCATAGCATTTGACATTCTTTGAGACCGTTCTTCAGTTCATCAGCAAATTTTAGTCTAAGCCCTCTAATGTTGAGTGAATGACAATCAATTGCCTCAGAAACGGTAGCAAGCAACTTGACCTTTTCATGGGAAGTGGAAAGTTTGTGCGTTGGAAGCAGATTTTGTTTTTGTGTGCGCGTGCCCACATGTGCGTGCATGCGTGTAGGTCCACATGCACCTGCATTTGGTTATGCGTGTGTGAACATGCAGCATTACGTGTGAGCTGGAGGAATAGAGTTCAGCCAAGTGCCCAGAGCCAGTAATAGCTACCTTAGAGGTTCACCTTCAAAACTCCAGATTACAAGTTGTACCTACCTCTTCCCTCTCCTATGATTTCCTCTGCTCTCTTTACTCCCCCTGTTCCCCAGTTTTTCCATCTACCTCTGCTGTAATTCATGCATGTCCTCGAAACCCATCACCTCGCTGTCTGGGAATATCACAGCAATGAAAGCAGGAAATGCTCCTAAGAACTGTGTCCTTCTATCTCATTGTACTTTGTGTGAAATGCCGGAGTCTTTGTTTTGAAATCCCAGTGTCACTGCTCTGAAACAGAATCGGTGATGCTATTGTATAAAACCTCATTAGCACATTAGCAATGTGGCAAGCAAGCATTTCATTGTACAGTGGGGACATAAGGATTGATCATAAGTTTATGTCCCTTACGACAGATATTTTTTATTCAGCTCATTGTGTCCTCATCTCACACACCCAGACACACACGCCTATAATTTTTCCTGCCAGCTTGTTTTTATCTCCTCTATAAACGATAAACATAATTCTCCACTCCCAGCGCGAGGCAGAGGAGGGCTTCCAAATCTGCAGCAGGATGTGTTGCTATAAACAACCCTGTGACATTATTTTGGGGTTTCTTCTTCATCTCAGTCTGAGCAGTGATACGTGTAGCCAGAGGAGGCGGGATGGGGGGCTGCGTGAGAAAAGGTCGAGGGATTGTTAGCGGGATGAGGGAGAGACGAGGAGAACGTCTCGGAGTCAGCCAAGCTAAATGAAGAGAAATCCAAATCTTTCAATTAATCTGCTTTAGCTCCCCTGTGGGCAGATGTTAGAAAGTCTGCAGCGGGGCACAGGTCAGAGACATAAATAGACAAGGGGAATAAAATGGGGGGAAAAAAACCGAATCAGAACTTCAGCGCTGCCGCAGTTGTTACATACCCTCTACATAATCTTCTCTGCCCTTCCAGCCACCTTGTCTAAATCTTTTCTTCTGTTCCTTTTTCTTCTATCCACAGCAGCCATCTGGGTTCTGGGGGGGCTCAAATAACTCAACAATGATGCCAGTAATGCTCAGAGTCCGTCTGTGCGCCCTAGAAAAGAACTCATCCTTGACTGCTCATAGTGTGTTGACCACTGATCACCAGACATGGAGCTGGGCCATAAATAACTATAATATATTTATTATTGTATAGCTTCATTGTTGTTTTTATTTAATTGTCACACCCCTAAATATCAAATTTTAGAGATTTTCTGACACAGTGTCTGAACTTCTGATTCTCTTAGCCCAGTTAAATCAACTGTAAATCATTTTGTGTCATCATAATATTCACATTATATTTACATTTGTCTCATTAGGTAAATCATTTTGTCATATATTACATATATATGCATATATAAATATCAAAGGATCATCTGTTTATCCCCTGTATTGTTGCCAGTAGATGGTTTTTGAACTGTATTTTCAGACAAGGTAAAAACTTTACGCTATATTGCTGTTGTGACATGAGCAGAGCATGTATTTAGTTACAGGTTCATTTGCCACCTTGTCTCTAGATTTACATACTGCTATTTTGAAATGGCTTATATAGTAAATTTGGAATAAACAAAAAACATGATGCCATCCAAATGAGGCTTTAAACAAAAATAATGACGCAAAACGATTTTTACAGAATGTTCATAATAAAAATATATAAAATAATGTCAAGTACATTTTTATTTTTTAATCTGCTCAATATTGCAGCTACAGCAGGATTAAACATTTAGAGTTTAGTTTAGGTTCTGAAAGTGCAGACGGACCGTGGTGTTGGTTAAATATTGAAAAGGTCAATGGCGATTTGACTCGTTGGAAGTGTTGATCAAAGCTCTGCTAATAAAGTAAAGAAGACATGTTTACCTTTTTCAGTGTTTCACCAACACTCATGGTTCAATCCCTCACATTTACCTCAACCACCTCCCAATGACTTCAGGGAAAAATAGGACTGCAACACTTCCTGGAAAGAAGTACAGGCTTGACATTGACATTTTAACTCTCCTCCTATCACGCAATTTATTGTGTATTTATGCTAGTGGGTATTTATGTGGCTGAGAAGAATTTCTTGCTTTCCTTGTATTGGGGAATTATTGGAGTATATCACTAGAAGAAAAATAAGTGTTAAGATATAAGGTCATCTTTCAACATACATGAGTGACAGCAGGTGAAGGTAGTGTAACCTCTCTTAAAACTTAAGACTTTCACTTTCTTCCTCCTTCTTTCTTCCTCGTCCTGCAGAGATCAACTCAGGCTTTTAATCCACAATGGGAAACTAAAATTGCACATGTGATGATGAATACCAGATCATTAGCCACAATGCATGTCGAAGTGGGAAACTCCTATTCTCATTATTTTCCCGTGTGCAGTGCAATTAAACAAACAGCGGTAAGTCTTGCATATTTCAAGGAATCCCCATCTACTCGGGCAGGGGGTAGTACTGTAATCTACGGCTCAATTTGTGTTCCTGAAGAATAGCAATTATTCAGCGGCTCTTTAATCAGCACTGACACACTCTCCACTATCTGAGAAACAGGCTAACTTTATTTCAGGTGGACGGTGCTGAGAGGGATATCAGATCGGAGGGAGGGAGGGGAGGGGAGGAGGAGCGAGG
>OMNW01001380.1:18519-36480 GCA_900303245.1 Selene dorsalis | reverse complement strand
CCCCTGGCAGTGTTCGTGAACTTTTCAACCCTTGAATTTATAGACACCTGAGGTCATGAACAGTTTCAGAATACTAAAGGAGGCTTAATGGGAGCACGATATGAAACCTACCCAGGGTCCAGGGGGTTTCCATAGTTGTCATGTTTGGGCCTCCTTTTGCCAAACTCCATGCTGGTGATGAATGCAGGACCTGATAGGAACCAAATGAAGTGATTAAATTTGGTAAGCACTTAGAATTTACTGAACCTTGTAGTCAAGCAAAGCAGGAGAGGAAAAAAATGCATCTGAAATCTAATAAAGCCAGCAACAGCCAGCTGCAGCAGAGAAAGTGAAAACAGGACGTGTGTGTGTGTGTTTCCATACCTGAGTTCAGCCCACAGTGGTGACCCTGGTGGTCCCTGTACTCCCTGCAGCCGGCTCGTTCCTGCAGGCTGGGACAGGGCTCCCCACCGTTACTGGGCTGCTGCTGGATGTGACGAACACGCACTCGCACCGAAGGCTGGCAGGGTTTGGCACAGCCGCTCCAAAAGCTCCAGTCGTCCACAACACAGTTCTGAGCTGGATGTTGGTGCGGGTGGAGAGGGTGGGGAAGGGGGCATTAGTACAGGATATCCTCTGCTCTAGCAAACAATCAAAGTTCCATGAAAGTTGGACCTAAGACTGACTGATTCCTGCAGATCAATGTGCGCACAGTGGAAACTTGAAGCAGCGTGCAGGCTGCAAAAATACAGTCAACAGTGTAATCAAGCTAAGTATGCAGAAAATAACTTCAAATCAATGAAGCATTGATTGTGACTACTAGAACTTGTGTTTCCTGCTCTACTACAAGTGGGTTGAGAGCCAAGAGAGCAGCCCACTCATTCACCAAGTCCTGTGATTTTTCTTTTCACTCATTCCCTGTGCTTGATGATCAAGCTTTGATGTATTAAGCATGCAGATTTAGTGACTACCGGCCTATAACACATATTAGGTCCGCTTGGCTTGTTTGACTGGAACTGTAATTGCTGATTGACAGAATCACATTCTTCAAATATTTGGACTAATTCTGTTATGTGGGCCAGTCGACTAAAATGAGGTTAGACACAAAGCTGCCTGGGTTGTTTTGTGATGTAGCAGGGATTGTGTCAGGATCACCATAAAGGTTAGAAGCCGAAGAATACAGAATAAACCACATGTAAGAGTTTGACAGATAGATATGCATAAACAATGTCATATGTATGGAGCACTCCCAGCCACCTGTATCATCAGATAATAGAGATGGTGGATAAGTGGCCCTGTACCAGCCAGGTACTGTAAATAATGTTTTTGTTCCCCAACTATCTTATCTTTGTCTTTCAATCTTTCTTTTTAGCCAGAGCTCAGGTTATCTCATACAACAGGTTATCTCGCATTAGTATCATAAAGTTAAGGTGTGTGTGCAAACACAGAAACAGTACCTCCTTTTGTGATTCAGCCCCTCCACTCATCCCTCACCTGGACACTCTGTGAAGTAGTCGAAGCAGCAGTCCTTGGTCCTGGCGCAGCCCATGTCGCAGAAGCATGTCCCGTACACGCGGTCCATCCTCCAGTCAGTGGTGGTACAGCTCAAGTCTCTGCTGGAGCAGCATTTTCCCGAACAACCACCAGACACCAAGTGGCTCCTTCCCAGTGTGGAAACCACCAGCAACAAACAGGTAAACTCCACAGAAGACCCCATCATGAAGCGGGGTCGGGCCAGAAGTCCACCCCTCAAGTAAAACACTAACCTCTTAGTATCCCCAGTATGTGATGCAACAGTTATCCTCTTCTAAATGTGTTTATTCCACTTTTGCCCTACTCTGCCCTTGTCATTTTCATGACCGTGAGGGAGAGGTCGGAATACCAGCCCTGCCCAACTCAGCCAAGACTGTGCTCTGCCACAGGAGCCCTTGTGACCTGGAATTCCTGAGTCCGTCTCCTGTGTCCAGCCCCTGTGTTTCCCTCCAGAAACAGGTCCCGCAGAGCAACCTACAGAACAGAACACCCCATTCCAGCTCTGATCACAGTCCACTGTCTCTCATGTTGTGTGTGTAACCTCTCCCTCGGAGCTCTCTCTCTTTCTCTCTCCCACCTCCTAGCTGAGCACCTCCCTAGTCTCAATCACACACGGGGAGGAGACAAGGGAGGGGTAAGATGTGGTGAGTTTGGGTGAGTGTCCCCCCCCCCTCCACTTTTGTTCCCTCTGTTTCTCTTCCTTACCTCATTCTCACCTGTCTTCGTTCTTGTTTATCTTTTTTCTTTCTTGCGCCACCTCCATGCGGAGTCACAGTGACCCTGGTGTCAGCCTTGCCCAGCCGCTCTCGTCCACCCCAGACCTTGGGTCCCAAAAGAAAGGGAGGAATGCGAGCAGTTGGCAGGTCTCCAGTCAATTGTGCCAGGGGGCCCGCTGAGCGTTGTAAAGCCACCCTTTGGTTCTCACCTCTCTCCCTTTCCCTTTTCCCCTGCAGGTTACTGTAATCAAGCAGAAATCTGAACACTTCGCACACGGTTTTCTCTCTTTTACTATGGGTATTTATAGCATCTGACTTAGTGTAAAGCAATGGTTTATCATTGTGTGGAATATGCTTAATTAGCCTGCTTTCTGGCAGAAAGTTGAATACAAATATTGATTCCTAAACCAAAGACTGTAATTTTTTTGTATTAATGCACTTTTAATTTTGAACTTTTGTAAAGTTCTGTAGTTTCTCTTTTAATTTGATGGGGATGGAGGTAGTTGTCGGATGTTGTTAATGTTGCTCTATGTCAGGTTGTGGTTCCAGGAACAGTGTAGCAGATAATGCCTGTTGAACCATCATCTATTTTTACACTAATGTTTTCAATGCACAAATTAACCTTTTATTTTTTAATGGAAAAGTTTGATTGGTACATATTTGACCATTTTGCCTCTTTCAGGTAAGTTAAGCAAACTAAGCTAAACGTCTCCTGTTCCAGCTTCATATTTAATGCACAGGCATGTCTAGCTCTTTTTGCAGACCAGGGTGTGGCTTTAAGCTATAACATGCAGGTGCAGGTGAAGAGCAGATGACAGACATTTCACAAACTATAAGTGAGTAGAGGCCTGTCTGTGACGGTCTTGGTGCAACTAATTGTTTTATCTCATTAGGACAGGGCTTGTCAGTGTCAGTTGATTGATTAATGAGACTATTAGATTTGTTGCTGTCAGTGGAATTAAGATGTGCTTAAAGAAGACTGCAGTTATGTGCAGATTTCAGTTTAGAAAATCTAATAACACTGCATGCTACTTTTTTTTTACTCTTAAATTCATGTGGTGCTGAAGGAAATTGTCCCCATCACAGCATAACTTAATATTTACCGCTTCAGCAACAGATGGGAAGTCATGCTTGAGAATTACAGGCTAAATTAGACTGATAATTATGCAAGGTCGTGGCAAAAAGCATTTTTCACTGTTATGTTTGCTCAAGGTGCCTGAATGTCTGAGGATGCTGTGAACTCCGAGGAGGGTCAGCTTTTATTTGAGCAGTTCCTCTTCCATGTCATGGGAAACAAATGAGGCCTCCGCAGGGAGCAGTGGTGGGGAATGAGGCCTCCCCGTATCTACTGCTATAGAAGGAACAGATATTTGTAATAACCTGGATACTTTGCCTCTGCTGTCTTGAAAAACAAGCTCGCAGCGAGCAGAGGGGGGTCCCTTAGGGTTCTTTGATTCTTCTTCTTGCTATGGAGCAGGTAGGTCAAGCGACAGTAATAGCCTTCATCTTCACCATAATCACTGGAAACGGCATCACTGAAGAGCATGTGTCTGAATCAGTGTATATTAAAGTTTGAGAGGGCTGAACCCAGACTGACCTCAGGAGAAAAGCTCCTACATTACATTTTTGTAATGTCCACTTAACAAATATTTGATATGACATCCCTAAATTATAAATAATCCTTCTTAAAAAATTAAACATGATCCACTGTCGCTCATTTTGAGATGAGATGCATGTGCCCCAAATTATGAACTCATCATTTAGTAAATTTAAGTCTAGTAGTCTGTTTAAAACAGAATATGCCCTGGATAGGTCGCTAAGACTAACACACATACACACGCACGCACACACACATTCAGTGCATTTTCACTTCTGATTTGATCCATCCACTGATGCAAGACTTACAGCTGCATGAGTTTGCTATGGCTTCAGCACGTTGGAGGTGCACATCAAAGCGTGTGTGTTTTACATCTGACAGGCCCCCAACCCTGGACCTCCAGCCCTCACTGTGCACTTGTCAAAGACGATCAGGCTTCCCACAGAAACACACCCTGCTTAGAGTTTTCTTAGTGAGTGTGAGCCCCATGCTAATGTGTCTTAAGACAGTGTTTATGGTCGTCAAACTCTGTCACAAGACGCCAGACTGTATTATGACAATCACAGGCACACACACTACTTAGCTTATTTGACAAACACATGAGCAGAGATTTAGAAATAGAGACCGACTGGATTTAGTTAGGAAAGGAACTGTATGTGTGTGTGTGCGTGCATGCGTGCGTGTGCGTCTACTTCTTGCACTGGGTGTTAAGGAGACGACAGAGTGAACTCTAGCTCGATCTCGCCTATATGTGGAATGCAAACGGTGGCTGTCCCCATGGCAACACCTGACCTGGGTTGCCATGGTTTTAAAAACCTTGTTGATAAATGCTCAAATTAACCCAGCCTCGCCACGTGCTGTAAAGGTACACTGATCATGTCACCTCTGACCAGGACAACACCCTCACGTACACACAGACACATCAGATTTTGTCACAGTCTCATTCAACCAATCACGTAACTATCAAGCTTTAAAATCTGTTTCCCTCTCCTCTACTGTCACATCCAGATAATCTATAATGACATCACCATAGGGTCTAATCACTGAAGAGTCTCAAAGTCGATTCACTGGCTGAGAACAGGCATTCCTGATTCAAATGATGACCTTGAAAATATTTAACTTTAACCATATACTTCACCGAAGAGTTAGTCAGACTAATTAGGTCGAGTTTGTTTCCTCCTGATGAGTACACACATGAGTTTCTGTCTCATGAATGGAAACCTTTGTCCACTGTCCTTTCAATTTATAGCTCAGCTTCCTCCCTCTGTGGGTACATCTGAACGTTTGGGCTGGGTGTGTGTTTCTTTACAGTAGTGTTCATTCATAACCTATTTATCTGTAAATGAGTTTCAGGACTGTAACCTCTCAGTTTTTTTTTTCAGTGTGCTGGCATGTGATAATGTGTCTTAGTCTTTTATGTTATTTGTGATGTGCCAAGCACAAGAAGCTGCATGAGATATGGTGGATGTTTGACTTGGCTTCTGTAAGTGTGCTTGACTTCAGGTGAGTTCCTTAAATAATTCAGAGAACTACGAAAAGTATGTACTTAAATGTACGTGGCAGCACCTGCTCTGTACCTGGGGACCTACAATTTGGCCCTGAATGGGCGAGTCCCTTGTTCCTCACACTGCATTTACATGAGTGTCTATTATGATAAGCCGGTATATCCCACTAATGATGTTCCATTCATTACAGGTCATTAATGCTTGATCATTAATGGATGATAAGGCACTTCTCCAGGACCATTGCAGCAGACAGGGATGATGACAACAGCTCTGAAAGTGGACTGGCCCGGTGCCACTGTAATGACAGCAAAGATAGTGATATTGATGAAAGCTTCTACCTGACATCATCATTGATAATTGCCCCCCACACATTACTCACCTATCTTGGCATGTAGTTCCATATGTATGTAAATCAATGCGGATATTAGGAGCAGCGGCAGGGAGATGAAGCAAGATGTGTGGGAGGAGAATGGGACTGACCCCTGCCTCTGAGAGAGATGGAACTTTCAGGTAATGATAATCACTGGGCAAGAGGTTGTATCTATCATGGTTAATTTCATAAATCATATTATGAAATGTCAGAGAGCAGTGGAAAGGTCAGGCCCCCTAGTCTTGTGAGTACGCATGTGTATGTGTGTGTGTGTGTGTGTCTGTGTGTTGCCCTCCCAAGGACGAAGTGTAAACATCCTAAAATGGGGAAGATATACATCAAGTCACTGGCTCTGAAAATAATTTTTCCAGAATTTCAGTCATGCTTGTGTGACTGTGTGCAAACATGTCATATCTCACTGCTCATAACTGGCAATAATACAGATTTGAGGTCAAGAATTTAGGGTAGGAAAATGAAAAAAAAACACAGACGCTCACACAACTGACAGCTGTAAAAACTTGTATGCAAACAGTCTTAAATGATAAAAAAATATCTTGGTTTTATTCTTTATCTTCTTTAGGACAGAGAAGCAAGCAAAGAAACCAGTGGTTCCTTGCAGCACTGTAAGATTTGTTGCCATAGATTTGACATAGTTTTGGGCTCTTCTGTGTTTATTTGATGGCAAAGACAAAGATGTGACCTCTGAGTGCCCCACTTGAGTACACACACACAGATTAGGTACTATTGGACTAAGAGTTCCTGTTGACACATGCTGCTTGTATGCTCTATCATTTATTTTCAATCACTGTGTAACTATCTTTCAGGATCTTTTAACAAGCTTTTTCAGAGCCTAACTGGTTTTACAGCAGAGGAGACAGGATATCCCGGAGTTATTGCCTTGAAAAATAAATATTTTTATTGGCTGGATGGAGATCTTTTATACGGAAGCCGAGAATGGCCACGTAGATATATTTTTTATTTTATTTGCCGTTTTCTCGTGATAACTATCTTCTATTACTATATTCGTTATCTGGATGTAACAAAGTCTCGCGATAACGAAATAATCGTAGAATGTTTTGACATGGTTTCCTAGCAACAGAGTTCACTAGCGGAATCATTTCCGATTACAGGAAGTTAGCAGCTGTGTGTTGGTATGGTTGGTAGTAGGAGGCTGTTGCAAGTTAACTCAGCTAACGTTGTCTGTTGAAAACACTATACAAAGGACGTGTTTTTGTGGGAAGTAGTTATCACGGTAGCTGTTAAAAATTGCCTTGGAACCAACATAGGAATATTATGTCCTTTTTCATTTTCTTGTCAAGGTTAGGTAAGATTGTTATCACTCCCATACTCCAGTACAGGGTTGAAGCTATGAGTAGGTTAGCTTAGGTTAGCTTTGAACTTTGAAAACAGTGGAAACATCTAGCCTGGATATGTCAAATGATGACAAAACCCACTTACCTGCAACAAAATCCAACAACGCCAATGCTCATGGATTACTGCAAAATCACATGCAACACAAATGTATCAGAATTTCACAATAACTCATTCAGACAGATCGTACATTAGCACATCATCAGCCAGCTGAATTTTTTTTTTTTTTTTAAAGTAATAAAATACTGATCTTTATCCCTACCCAGCTTGGCTCTTTCCTCTCATGCTGACCCAAACATATTTAGGGCATTTTTGATTTGAGGTGTTGGCAAAGTTATAATTTGGCAGACAGGCTACATTCTCTGATCCCTGCTGATGGAGTCAGCTGGCACAATATCAAGTCAGCTGAAACAGTAAGACAACCTGGCTATTCTTCATTCTAGCACTGGTTAAGCAAATATTCTTCCCTGTCCTGCTGCTTTTTTAACAGAAGACTCTACATTTATAACACTACATAACTGGCAAAACAACTTTTCATAAAACATTTAAAAAAATGGAAATGTACCTAAATGTACCTTATAGGAATGTAAAAATAAGTTTGCGTTTTTGCCTCAAAAGCTGAAAGTGGCTGATTGAGATGAGTACTGTACTCAGTCTGTTATTGTCCTGGCTAAAGTACTCTGGACTTACAGTGAAACGATAAACCACTTGCTGGCAGGCCTCAGTACAGCTCTTATTAAAGACCTCATTGTTGACTGTTTGTTCCAGGTCATTTTGTTTCAGCTCACTTGAAAAGAACGGTAAAAGCCCTGCAAGAAGAGGGAGACCCGGCCTCCGTTTGAGCATGAATACAACCCTTCACTTAGTATGAATACGGGGATGGCTCTGTGTTTCTAGGTCACTGTGTGTCCCTGAAATGCACACCTCACAATCCGCAGAGAGGGACGAATGGATACAAACACAGGCCTGACGTTTGACAACATCACAGGGATACACTGTCTGAAATTAAACACAGTTGACAGCTGAGTTTCAAAGTGACACAGGGGCCAAAATCCTTGATCTCACGAGAATCCTGATAACTCTTGCTGCTCTTTGTTGACTGCCTTGACTACCTCACCTCAGCTTTCAGTTGCTTCTGTCTCCATTCCACTGTTCTTTTTCCGTCTTTAATATTTATAGACAGCATGGCTTTGTGTTAAAAATATTGGATTAACATAAAACTCAAAGTCTAAGAGACTGTGAACCTCTGAACACTTTTGATTTTGACATGCATGTCACACTTGATGACTTTTTTATGTGTGTGGCTTACATAATTTTGTTACCACAGTATTACGATGCTTCAGTGACTGCAGCTGTGTATCAGTGGCATCTGCTTCATACCTTGTGCTTATAATGTGATTTATAATCTAAAATACATGCTCACATGGCAGGAAGTGATTTTTTTTTAGCTCATTTAGGGTTTGTTTTATATCCTCAGTTATCTGCATGAATGGTAGTTTAATACATATACTACCTTCATGACTCTGGCCAAGTTAGAAGAATTCCCCAGGAATTAAATGAAGAGCACAAACAATGACCTCAGCTTCCATACCTTCAAATTATAATGAAGTGTTTATTTCTCTCTACACAAAAAGACAATTGCTCTGACTGGTGTCTTTGTCAAATACAATGAACAAGACCATTCAGAGACTTGAGCTGCCCTCTATACAGCTACAAAACTATGTGCTATGTGGGGAATTACCACATTCTGGGATCTGGAGGCACAGTTTTGTGTTTGTGTCGTTGATATGGAATGCAGATCTCACTACAGTTTGTAGCTGCTCTGATAATTACAGTATGTATGATGTATGTGCAAAGAGGAGGGGGAAGCTCCATTTATTACTGTGTTCGATAGAAGCAAAAGAACCAAAACACTGATTCATAAAAGACAAAACGTTCTCCATATGAAAAATAAATTTGTTTAATTTCAGGAAGACATTTTTTTTTACAAGGCACAATCATAGTTTCGCTAAACTATTAAATATGTACAGAGATACTTCACTTGCTTAACAAAGTTTGATTAGACTGATAAACAGCAATGTCCAAAACACCGTTATGATGAAAGTTCAAGCCAAACAGCATCTGCAACACATTGATGATACAGCAAGAAAGATGGCAGTATTACATAACAGCCGTTACAAGCCATTAAAAAGATCAAATAAATATCCAGAGGTTGAGTGGAAAACTACTGAGAGCTGTGAGATGTTATAGAAAATATTTCATTTACCTAATATTCGTCATTAGCATCAATTGTTGGGCAAATGCCGCAGTTAACTACACTGTGCACTACATGTGGTCACTAAAAGAGAGAAGTTTGGGTCAGGAGTCCCAAAATGTGAAGACCAGCCATGTTAAGCAGAAAACTAATATCACTGAGGATAAAATAGCAGTTAGAGCAAGCCACTGAAATGAACACGGTGCCCTAAATGTTTTATTTTGTTCTGATATTTTTGGCACTGACTCGAAGGTTTTAATCCTTGACCGGTGTGACTGGGAAGAGGGTGATTGTCAGGATGGAGGTTTTTTAGGTTTCCTCATTTTTTTGAGCTTTTCTTGTCTCACCGTCTCGGCCTCCAAAGACGACAGCTCAGATATCCTTTGGATAAAAGAGCGAGAGGCTCCAGCCGCTGGGTCTGGATAGGATTGGCCTGTAGGAAGGAGAGTAACAGATATTAGGACAAGCAACGCATTATTTAAATGCTTCAAAACTCATCTCTGGCTGTCCTGTTTCTCTTCTCTATCTTGCTTTATTCTGAGAGGTATGGATATTAATTCACGGGGAAAACCCTTGGTTACTTTATGACTGGTGCTTTGAGTGTTGTGGAGTAAATTCAGTGGAAAACACAGAACCTGTGAAGTGGTTACAGTGAAAGAGAAAGCACTCAGAAACTTGTGCAAACAGCTGCAATAAGAACACTGAACACTCCCTTTTCTATGTGACCCCTCGTCTTACTCTGCTATGAACCACCACCAACAAGGTACCCTGAACTGACAATAATGAGACCTGGGGTCTATACTTTTTGTTTTAAGAGGGAAAATCCATTAAAATGACATGTTTGCTGCCAGTAAATCAATGTCATCAACACCTGTACGGGTTGAAGGTCAGACTCTCCTTTTCTCTGACCTGACGTGTTTGGACTACAACAAATACCTGAGTATGGAAAGAGCATACAATTAAGACTAGGCTTCACTGTCAAAGCACTGAAATAACTCACTCTTCTGATTGTCTTTAACAGTCAGTAGGTTGTAGGTTGGGTAATTCACCTTAGGCCTGCAGAACAGAAGGACAACAGAGGAGGCTTAGGGCTGAAAAATAATTGAGAGGACTATTGATTGGCTTGGCCTGATTTAGTTTATAAGGCCAAAAATACCTGCTGAGCTTGCAGTTTTGAACCGAGAAGGTGTTTCTGCCATTGAGGACTAAAGTGGAGGGGAAGAGGATGGCTGGACTTGTGTCTAGTTCATATCTCTCAGCGTAGCTGGAAGACAGAAGCGAGGATACATTAACCAAAGTGCTGGACATATGGCTGCTGGGATATATTCTTTGCATTTAGCAATTTTTGGTTTTGGTTTTGGTTCAGTTTTATTTCTAGATCTAAAAAGACCAACTCCTTTCATGTGAAAAGACAGTGTTCTCCAATATTTTATTAATAGGGTCAAGTACTATGTGAAAGCGTCAAACTAAAATGGTCTCACAAAGGGATGAGTACTAGTGAAAGATAAACTGCGATTGCATTATTGTGCAAAATGTTATTATCATATTTTAGCTATAATCATGCATTCCACATTACCAGATTATTAAATGTTAAAAGCAAGCAGCTTGAAATCTTCTGTTTGTGACAGATAAATTGTGTGTGTCAAAATATTAATTGCGTCTGGCTGCTGTTTTCTTTGTTCATATTCTTGTAATTTGTTGTAAAAGGAACAGTGAATCAGTATAATTACAGTAATCTCTGCAGCTGTCTCCAAAATATGCTATGTAGAGTACAGCTACAGCTACAGGCCTAGGGGACATTAATCCACCGGTTACCCCAGGGTGAAGGGCCGTCCTGCATGGCTGTGGGAAAGCTCCTTGGAGAGGCTGAGGGGATGCAGGTTTCCAGGCCTGTGCATGTGGTAGTCTCTTGGCAGTGGAGGAATCACGGTCCTGGTCCTCTCAAACGCTGCGGCTAAAAATAGTATATTTTCATTATAAAACCATTTACTCCTTCAAAGCTGGCAAAATGGATGTTGAGAAATATTTTAAGACAAAAAGAAACGTGGAAAAATACAGGGAATTCTGTCTGTAAAGTTGTAATATCAAAAAGTTGCTATCTAATGTTACACTTACTGAAATAGGATCTGTGCTCATTGGATATGATTACAACTCCATCTACTGGCTGTCAGGTTACAATCCAGACACAAGCATCAAATCCAATGTAAATCCAATACAGTGTTAAAGGTAAAATATGGTCTCAACATTTCTGAAAGTGAAAATATATATATATTAAAAAATTCGAAATCTCTTCTCAATAACAAAGACAAGGCAGATCCTTACCGTTTTTATCAAAGAGAAAGTGTCTCCCACAGATGTCCTCTGGGTCGTTGTTCTCTGACTGCATCTTGTCATCTTTGTCCAAGTTGGGTAAACTACACATGGATTGAAAAAAGACACAAGACAAATAACTACAGGCCATTCAGACATATTCAGACAAGCAATCACCGTTGTGAACATGTATCATGGTCTGGCTCATAGTTGACGCAAGAGTAACCTATGCTATTTCTGTATGCTATTACTCTCACATCTTTTGCGAAGGGCAGTTGATAACTGAATATGGTATAAATTACTGTGCATTTTATCACCTAATTACTGATATTCGCTGCTGTGATCAACAACTAGCATAGCCAAAAGCTGAAGCAAGACTTTCATCTGAGACGTACTGAGGATAGGAAGCTAGGCCTCTAGAGAAAAGCTAATAATATGAGAATTATATTATCGGATGGATGGATAATTGTGCACATGTAGGGTTGTATTTGTGGCATTCTGGTCATAATCTGCACAGGAAAGTAACTCCCATCAGTTTGCAGGTTCACTAGTGAACTGATGTACTGAATGCGGTAGTATTATATAGCTTTTGGAAACACTTTGATACATCTTACCCTCCAATTGTGAAGCCGCTAACCAAGGATTTCCCATCCCTGGACTCTACGACACAGACATGAATGTTGTTACATCGTCAAGCTAGCTGCATCTGAATGGACTGAGCAGACACGGAGCATGCATACTCACTGCTCAAGGGCTGAATCACAGGAAATTTTCTCCTTATGTGTTGATTTTGCCTGAAAACCGCTTGTCCTCCACCCGCTCCCATCCTCAAGTTCCTGTATGTGGAGTATACAGCCGCATCAGGGCCGCGGTGGCTGCAATTTGAGCTCTCCTCTGATATCACAGGCTTTGCGGTAGGGATAGAGGCGTTAAGCTGGAAAGTCATCATGTTGGAGGTGCCATACAAACATCTTTTAGACATAACCTCGTTACTGGGCTAAACTGCGGCACTTGGTCATGATAACGGCAGATAGGTTCAGACTAGTCATCCCAGGTGGTGAAGGCTACCGAGTCACCGCGTAACCATGGAAACACGGCTCACGGAAATTGCCAACAACGTTCTTGAGACCGTTATTTTACGTACAAGTTAGCTAGCAAGTCGGTTAGCTGACCAATTTGGTGCCTTATAGTTTAACACACACACACATATACATAGTCCGACATGAATCAATGTCACGTATAAGACGTTTGACACACTGTTCCGTTTCTCATAAAAGCGGCAGCTATTTCACATTCACCTAGCTGCACAGTACGGAAGCCAGAGTTCACTTCCGTTTTAGCACAAGATATTCATCCTAGCATTTCAGACATTAATAGTTTGTTCTTTATATTGTCGCTTCATTATATTCGGATAATACTGGACCCAAATCTTTATGTTGCATTGATAATGTATACGTTGTCATTGTAGGTGTTCCAGGTTGGAGAAAATTGAGTCCATTAATTACCAAATTTAAATTCATGAGGGAAATGTATAACTCTGCTCAACACAAATTTAAAACAAACTTTGCTACATGTGTATGAAATGCTCCACTGTTGCATTCAAGGCACAATCACATCAATGAGAAGACAAAGAGTTTTTTTTCCCAGATTTTTATTGTACAACTTTGAGTCCATTGAAAACCTGAAAAAGAAAGAAAACACTTTTAGACCACGTCAACATGATTAATTTGTCACTAGAATCTTTTACTGCTGATGTTTTAGAATTAAGGGATTCTCATACAACTTAAAAGGATCTCAGCTTTTGTACATTTGAACTAAGTTTTAACCAGACATTGGTTCTTTCCTCCGTCATGCACATAGCATAAAAAGCATATGCAGCCGCTGATTTAAAGTTTTGGGTCAGATGAGGTTTCAGACATTTTTGGCTTATTTTTTCAGCTGTTTTTTCACCATAGTCGATAAGATGGGGAAAAAAGAATATGCATCATTAACCACATCTGACATACACCCTGATTTACTCCTGCAACCTCTCCTACAACTCACCACTTTAGTTCATCCTCCTGATCATTCTGTTGATCTGGTCCTCCCTGTTGCCAGCATCTCCTCCCTCCACAAAGTGTGTGGTCTTCTTGTTCATACCACCACGAGGTGATGAGAGCTTGAAGGGCCACAGGAAGTTGTTGGCGGGCTTGAAGTTCTTGCCAACTGTGTAAATCTCATGGATGAGGTCCTCAACACAGATGATGCCGTATTTGCCTGCAGATGAAAAAATGTTTTAACTACGCAACAGATTTCACTCAAGTACCTTTATGCTAACTTAAAAAAAAAAAAAATCTGAGTGATCAGCTAGGCTAAAAGTGCTATAAATAACAATTGTTAATTGTAGACCTCCATGTGGTTTCAGACAAAACTGGCTTAGTTTTCAGTTTTCTCACCATAGTCGATAAGACGGGGAAAAAAAGTGTGCATCATTAACCACATGGAGCATTAACCCTTAATATAAATGAATTCAGTTGTGAACCTGATTTTGGAACTGAGCCCTTAACCCTTAATAATCAAGAATGGATGTATACCAACTGAAACACATTATCCATCTACTATTAAAAGAACCTCAGAGAGAAAACATCCTACTATCAGTCATTATTCCCTTAAGGAATTATACTCATGTTGATCTTAAATGAACTTGCATGTACCATCTACCTTCTTTATTTGAAACGCACCTCAACACTGCTTCATACACATTTTTGGTAAAGGGTAAAATGACATACCAAGAGCCTTCTCCACCAGAGCGTTGTCTGTGAGGGCAATGCGCTGTTTCCTCATTCTGCCGTGGCCACGTTTGTAGATGAGCTCACGCACAGACTTCAGGTTGGGGTATCTGGGGGGTTACAACAGAGCAAACATTATGAAAGGAGGTCAAACTAAGACTAAGCAATTCAGTTCACAACTAAAGATTTGTAAATAACATACAGTATCTTTCCAGCCTGATCATAAAATTGAGCCTCTCATTTCTCTCACCCTTAACAATAAAAGCTCATATCACAGTGAAACACAGTACTATCAGCAGTCACAGATTTTTTTAATCAGTTCAGACACTTGCTCTTACATCACTGATTAAGTTGGACAGAAAGTGCAACAAACCTTAAGACTAATTTATGAAGCAGTGAACACAAGTTCAAACCAAAAGCTGATGGACAGATGACAATGTCTAGTTTTATACTTATGAAAAGCTTAAAAAAATACATAACAGAAGAACTACGACTAACAGCATAAAGCTTTGTTTTACTTTAAATGGAGGTCAACTAATTCCATCTTTTACAGCACAATTAAGCAGCATAAAACATCCAAATACATGTTTTCAACTAACTTATCAGAATTCACTTAAGTGACAGTGCAGATGTGCATGTTATGTATTTGCCAAGTATTGTCAAGTCATGGAATGTGGTTTCAGACTAAACTGGCTTAAATTCAGTCAGTATTCACCATGGTCGATATGATGGGGAAAAAAGTTGAGCATCATTAACCACATTCCTGACAAGCATCTCCTTGGATGTGCAACTAACCACCAATATCACTGATTCTGGCTCTATCTTATCCTGATGATACTTAACCTATTCAACCTGGATGTGAGTGAATTTATTCTTCAGTTATGTTTAAAACATCAGCCTTACCCCCAGGCAATGTAAGGCTCAGCAATCCTGAGCATGTTGATGGAAGCCTTGTTCAGCTTGACGAACACACCATTGAAGATCTGGCGCAGACGGAGCAGCTGCAGAACTTTGCGGACCTTGGGGCTGACACCATTGATACTAGAAAACAGACAAGGATTTCATTAGGAAACAGTCCTATGTCAAGTTCAAGCTTGTTCAAACTACAGCTTTGTTTGTGGTTTCAGACTATAATTGGCTTAATGAAAACAAAAGTTTCTTCACAGTCGATCCGTCGGGGAAAGAGCGCATCATTAACCACACTGGTTAAAGAACATCTACATGGATTGCTATATTAGCCATATTTAGGCACTGCTGAATGAACTTTCCTTTTGAACACCCTGCTGACAATGTTATTCCTGATTTTCAACCCACTAATAGTATCATTCTAGCAGATAGTCCATATGCTCATGAGGATAAACACATAGCAGCTTTATAGACATTTTGCAACTGAAGCATGCAAGGTGTATCCACAGGAGCAACAGGAGCTTGGGTTTTAACCTCACTTAAGATTGAACACTGTGGGAAACCCGTTTTCAATCCTTCAGCATGCCAGCATGGCACATGGACCAGCTTGGTTAGAGTTTGTCTAACAATCCATGTACATGTTAGCTACCATGTTGTGTCTGACAATGACGATAGACTACTAAATACACCCCACTTACCCTCTGATCCTGATGACATAGGCCAGTTTAGGCTCAGCTGGCACATAGTAGTTTCCAACTTTGCGAGCAGTGCGGCCAAGGCGGACTTCACGCCTGTACATCTGCCTGTACTCCTTGTGGTACTTCTCAGCCCGCTTGTAGATCAGTCTCCTGGTCACTTTACGAGCCTATGTTGACAACAGAAATAACACCCTCAGACAGTGCCGGTATGAGGCTGCAAGCTGCCACGTTCAGTCACACAGCAAACATTAGCTCTTTAAATGAATCTTTCCACATGCCAGCACCTTACCTTCTTTTCAGCCAGCATCTTCTTGATGCGCATGGCCTTCATGGTGGCGAAGGCCTTTCGCCTTTTCAAAAGGCTCTCAGGGACCGCCGGTACTTTTTTTCTGCTCAGAAATTTAAAAGAATACCACAATGGCACTTTTGTCAGCACTGAGACAATTACTTGATGTCTCACAGATAACTTACTTAGCGGAAACGTGTCGCTGCTAGCTACTAGCTGGCTAACCTGTCATCAACCGGCTTCCATACTGGTTGAGTTACTGCTTCAGGCATCAGTCTACATATTTCTATTAAGTTTTAACGGCAGCTATACAAGTGCCCAATATCTAATGGTCCATTACTCACTTACTTCTTTCAACTGGCATAGAAAATAGTCACTTAATGACGGCATGAAGGCTACAGAGACAGCCATGTTGTTCCCTATCGTATGACTGCACATAGTCGGTAATAAAGTACTTTTTAAAACAGTAAAAATCACAATCCTATCCAATACCGGTAGGATTGTGATGAATACAAACTAAACAAACGACACACAGTGTAAAATTAGCAAAGATAGTTATTTTTACACTGGATGTGCTTAGATTTTAGTACAGCGGAAAACACTCACTCTGCGTCCGCCATTGCGCCCACCGAGAAAGAGGATTTTTCCTTTGCGCATGTGCGCGTTAAAGGATTTAGGACCCCGCGGGCTGCCAGTATAGCTGCCTGACTGAAGAGTCTAAAGAAAATTTAAACATAACTCTAATAACATATTCAGAAATAATATTATCGTATTCAAATAAAGCAAGTCGCTATACTAATGGCGTGATTAAATTGGCTCTTTATTTACACTTTTATTAATCTTTTTTTTTCTTATTGTAGGCTAACTGGCTACTACAAATTAAACGACACAGTAGGTAAAGTTAATGTTATAACTTTTAAGTTTTTATTTTGTCATTCATGACCATATTAGGGCACAGATTTATCTCTGTAATGAAAACAAAAGTGTTTTAATACAAATTTGATGCCCTAACATTATGTATGTCCATACCACAGGTGATGTACTCGCTGATCCGGCAGAGGGAGCAAACACTTCACATAGCAGGGCGAGCTGAGAGAGCGTGTGCAGGGGAGAGTTTCCTTTGCTGACCTCTCCGCTGGATCCTCTGGATCTCAGTGGGAAAAACACCTTGTTCACTTCATGTTGAAAAACGCAGGCAGCATGACACAGAGAAAGGTAATGAAAACAAGAAATAGGCTAACAAGTGGCACATGAGCTATTTGCTGAGTGTGGATATTTTACTCAATTCAGATGTGAAGACAAAGCAGTTTTTGCTACACTTTTACTTGAGTAGGCTACTATAAGTTTAATGGCTCACCCTTTCTTCTTTGTAAAATCTTATTCTATTCTAACATGTAAAATTCGCATGTCTTGCATGAGACTACAGCACGTAGGCTAAGTCTATAGCCCTGAATACAGGAAGAGTGATTGAATGCTCTGTGAGGGAACTTCAGAGTAAGTAGTCTACATCTGCTTTCACGTGTTGCGGTTGAAACATTTTACATTTCCCCGAGGCAACTCTTAAAATGTATCATTTTAATTAGATACCGTAGGCCAGTCGCATTTTGCTATTAGTCTACAGCAGGAACATTCATCCACCAGTGACCCCCCCCCCCCCCCCACAACCAT
>OMNW01001368.1:29140-44855 GCA_900303245.1 Selene dorsalis | reverse complement strand
CTCTGTCTCCTTTCTCCTCCCCTTTCCATCTCCCAACAAGTACACATTCTGCCCGCTCTTACGCATATTCTGAATGGTTTAGTCACTGCTAGCTGAACACTCCTACAGGCCCCCAGGGAAACACAAGAGGAGGAGGGGGGGGTGATAGTTGTGATGACAAGCTTGGAGAATAGGCCTATGGGGACATAAGTGTGGCTCTGCGATGGGCTGTCCAACCCTCTCTGCTCCTACAGGAACCAGCCTCACTGCCAGTGTTTTACCCTGATCTAAGTGACAGTTTGGACAACACAGACAACTATTTTACAGCCAGCAGGTGAGTCTTTTGCTCTCTCCTCTCTTTCCTTTGAATCTGAAATCTGGAGAAACAATTAAGTGCAGGAGCAAACAACACTTTGTGAGCTGTGAACATTTTACTATATTTTGTTCCTACGTGAGACAACTTGTTCACAACCTTTCATGTGAAAATTGTCTAACACGGGATGCTTTTTCACTCTTTTAAATAAGTTGTACTTCAGCCTTCCCAGTTCATTTTCACTCTCTGACTTCTTCCCTCCATTTAAATCTGCTCTGCATTCATCTGAGAATAATGAGACCTTCTTTGCATAGTGTTTTTTTAAAGAGGGGTTTCTTGGAAGGAGCCCTAATCTCCTGTACGCGCATTTCACATTTGCCATGTAAGGACAGGTTTTACAGGAGCCTCCATACAGCGCTCCTTTACTTATTATCTAATGTCAGTGTGTGAAACTACATCATACCACTATGACAAATTTATAAGAAGTATTATATAAGAGTTTTGTCCTTGTCTAGGAGGTTGCTTTATCTGCTAGTTTCCCGAAGGCAAAAGAGTGTGCGTATATGCGTGTTTGTGTGGGTGGCAGTGTGTGTCTCAGTGTGTCTCAAGGCCATGGTAAAGGCGCTGCCAAGTGTAGCTTTCTCACAGTAACAACAGAGATCCACGTGTGCAAAATTAACAAACATTTACCTTCTGTAGCCGTGTTTTATATGAAATAATCTAAAATAACTGATTGTTTTCTAGAAGAATCTCTGAGCTTCCAACTTTACAATCAAGTATTTTGCTGTCACAACATGATTGAAAATAACATGTTGATTACTCTTCTCATCTCATGGAGGTTATCCCTACTCTGGAAGTTTCCTGCTCCTTTGGTGTTGTTATCGTATCTGAAAAAGTCCTCTGACAATAGACTTTAAGGATGAACAAGAAGGTAATCTGTCGGCACAAAAATACAATTGTATGTTTTACCATGTGAACGTCGGATGTCTAAGACCCATCAAAGGTGTGTTTTAAAGAAAGGCTTAATGAAGGGGTGAGAGGGATGTTAACCACAGTCGACCAGGGACATCTTCTGTCCTGATGAATGGTGTAGTGTGTAGTAAATCACCGAGTGGGGAAGAGCAGTCGGATTCCTCTGTGCAGTGATGTCACTGTGATCGTGTGTGAAACAGATCCAGACTTGAACAGCCCAGCCTGAGCCAGATGTTGAATTTCACAGCAAGCTCTTGGCTAGATGGCACATACCCAGAGCTGATCTGAGCTGGATTTAGAAGCTTTACATTAAACTCTGGTAGCATGCTGAAATGTAATCACCCACAGGACACAGAGACACACAGAAGTGCTCTAAAAAGTACGTATGATCTTTGTTCTCTGCTGCGGTGAAATAATCTTCATCTTTCAGATTACATTCCATTTACATATTTTCACTTGTGTTTGTTCCAGGTTATCTGCTGTGTGGTTTGACTGAGCAACTTGGATGAAAAATGGCCAGCCGATACATTAGGCACAAGTACCTGTGGATTTATGTTTTGAATTATGAGAAACTGTAAAACAAAAATGGAGATTCCATCTGTGGTGAATTTGCAGGGACAACCCTTTCAGACAGTTTCAGGATCACACAAATTTTCAACACAGAGGTCGTCACCGTCAGAGAGCGACTCGACAGACCGCAGAGGGGATGATCATCTCCCTGAAGCCCAAAGCTGCTCACTCACTGAGCCAGATCAGGACAAAACAGAGCTGAAGACGAGTTTTGTCTGCTGTGAATTTCCCGAGGCTGTGTGCTCTGAGGAGCCCAGACAAGTGTCAGTCGCTCCTGAGGGAGCATCTCCTGACCTGAATCCACTGACCTCGACTCAGCTTCAAGAAGCAGGCATTGACCTCACATCACCTCACTCAAACGAAGACTGGTGTAGTAACTTTTCACTTCCTGTTCTTGTCACAGAGGGTCAGTCGGATCAGGTGGTTCATAATCACACTTGTCAGATGGTGGATCAGAACTGTGGATGTGTAAAAACAGAGCTGCAGAGTTCAGAGCCAAGCTCAAACGTCCATGTCGACAGACATCCAGGGGACCTGTGCTCCATCCTCAATCTAAACTCCACTCCCCCGCTTATCGACCCCACGTCTGTGCCTGATTCAGGCCAGAAAGTCCTGGATCTCCCACGTATTGTGAAGCACAAACTGACGTCCATCACCTTCTCCGATAATGCTTGTGCCACCGGAGCCAACAGCCATACTTTTGCCAATGAGAGTTCTGATGATGGGGGGTCAACACCAGAGGAGGAGGAAGAGGACGATGATAGTCCCAATGATGATGACGATGATGATGACAATAACGATGTGTTCTCGGAGCTGTCTCAAAGTAGGGAGCTCTTTTTCAATCACAGACATAGGAGCAATGGCAAAGACAAACAGAAGAGGAGAAGTGATCACACAAGCAGCAACAATGGTTACGAAGCAGAGGAGGAGACCAGCAGTAAAGAGGTACATTACAACTGACTCAATATCATCCACAGTAGATCAAAGATGTTTCCACACTGTTGTATAATCACTTAAAAAAATAGACACTATATATTTCAAGGCAGAGGCATTAAAGCCCTTTAAAGATTATCACCGTTAGAAATACAAGAGAACAACATTTTAAAATCACTTTAACTTGAAAAAGACACTAATATATCATATATCATTGATATAACTTAAATGCAATATATAACATACCAAATACTGTATAGATGTGATTTTACTACATGCCAGAGCCCTTTTTCAAATTTCTTCCTATTTTCGTCCCTTCCTGAAACACCACAGGTGAGACCAATCTTTTCACATCTGGTGTGATGTGAAATATCTCACATCACATCAGTTTCCATCATGTCAGAAAACCACCTGCTCGTATGTGATTTAATCGCATCGAAACTGGTGTTCCACATGCACCACACATGTAAAAGGCACATTTCACATGTGATAAATTAACTTGGACTTTAAAAATAAGAAAATAAAAAACAATTCAAAGTAAAATTAAATAAATGAACCCAAAATAAGTAAACGTGGGAGAGAGAGAGACAGAGAGAGAGAGAGAACTTAACATACTGCGTTTGTATTTAAATGTAGAAAGCTTTGTACACCGACAAAATAGATACAGTGGTTATTATTTAACTTCAGTTCTGTCTTTGGTTCAAAGAAGGAAAAGACAAAATGGTAAGAGCTGATATCTGCCGGTTTCCTGCAGCTGACATCACTACACTGTGAGATAATGCGTAGCTGGTATAAGTGTGTGGGAGTACACTGACTTTACATTGGGAACTGGTGGAACACAGATCCAGAAGGAATGCAAACAGCTTCTGCTTTCTCTCCACTCCCTCAGCTGGCAGCGATGTTTTGACAGAGCCCATCGCCGGCTGTATTAGCCTTCACTTACTGAATGTCTCTTTTCTCTTCAACAAGTCAAGGCACATTTCAGTCTCCTTTTCACATGACCTCTACCCTGACCTTGGTTTTAACCATCCTGTAACCCCTGATCTGTATTTTTTATTGCCTATTTAAAGTCTCATATGTACATTTAGGAATATGTTCAATTGTGTTGGACATGATTCCTGTTACAGCTGCAGGGAGCAGATCCAATTGCACCTGACTGTCATGCTTTTGTAAACAGCCTGCAGATAATAGTGCACATGTAAACAGGGAAGAGCAAATGGCCGCTGGAGATTAGACTCTCTTTCTGTTGGTCGGGTTGGATATTGAAGTAATGCCAGGTTTATGTGCAGAATGACACTGGGCTCTGAATGGGTTGTTTTGGAGAAGAGTGGAAGAATGCAGGGAATCCAGGGGAGCCTGTTGTAAATATTATCAACGGACAGCAGGTCAGTGCTTCTCCACTGTGTCACACCACAAGCTCTGGTATCATGTGGTGGACTGTAATGTGGGCGTCACTGTAAGAAAGACTTTAATCTCGGGCAATGTGCAAAGAAGGAACAGGAGTCAGTTGATTTCATGAGAAGATGTGGAAACTTAGAAAGAGAGGATAAAGGCAAGAAACTGTACTTTATACAAGATTATAAGAATTAGGAAAGGACAATGCAGATTAAGAATGAATGTTTGCATGTATTATTAATTAAACAACTTCAGACTGACAGTAGATAAATAAATGAACAGTAAATAAACATTACGTATGGCCAGAAGATGACAGGTATGATTCATGGAATAGCCTGTGGATGTAGTTGTTAGTGTTAACCATATGAGGGCACTGTATACCTAGTGTTCCCACTCTGTGTCTTCTCCCTCCTGCCTGCTTTATTTAGCTCAATCTGACTAAATGCCCCCCCAAAATCAACATTTCTTCACCTATCTCTCCCACTGCAGATATCTCTGTGGCTGTGTTCACTTGGTGCGTTGCATCTTCTGGACACTGAGAGTGAAATTTATTCCTCCGAGTAGCCAGGTAGCCGTTGCCCTTTCGCATGACCGGCTGCTACATTTGGATACCTCCATGGTGATCTCTGGCACTCTGTGGGTGGCACAGACTAGGCACAGAGCCCAGAGCGCACACACTTAACTCCTCATTTCCATGTCAAAGCCACTGTGTTGGGGTTCACAATGTGGCCAATTTGCGCTGATAAAGTTATAGTCAGCTCACATTTTGTTGTCCCTTGAAGATAACATTAATGCATTTATCTAAAGGATTGACTCATACCAGCTCAGTTGCCATGGTATGAGGGCTCCACACAATTGCCGGGGCCAGATCGAGGGGAAAGGCACGAAGAGATGAATCAAGGGTAGTGTCTCACTTGAGCGTCAAGCCTCCTCTGGAATTTGTCTCATTCTGAGAAGAAGTGCCCACATTCCTAAACAGCACCTTGTGGGGATGTCACTGAAAAGAGACAGTGTGAATGTGTTCCAGATTTGGCTTCAGCGTGCGCAACATTGAGGCATCTGTTTCTTCCATTTGCATTTGTCTGACGCCTGGGGTTAATTAGTCCAGCTCACAAGATGCTCAGCTTCTTCCATTTCCTTCTCTTATACATTTTCAGCTCTTATGCTAGAATAACATAGTTTTCCCCCACAAAAATATCTTATAGAGTTTTTTGCTCCTTATCTGAAAGTTGAGAGCTATCCTTTCACAGACAGACATACTGGACCACCAAGGCTAGATGTCAGCCTCTTGCTCATTGATTTCTCAGCAGCATTGGTGCTTGTCATCACGGTGACTTACTTCCAGATCTGCAACTAAATATTAATTTATCTAATACTCGCTTTATAATGGTCTGGTCAGTCTGTAGCTTAACTTTAGATGGAGAAATGTTCACCCACTGATGTGCAGTCATGAAGATTTGTTCCAAACCCATGAAAACTAAGTGAAATGAATTTACACACAGCTCTCTTGTCTTTTCACCGAGAGAGGAATACAGTCACTTCCTAGTCTGTCCCTGCGAATCACGGGTCAGTTTGTGAATTTACAGTGCTCAGGGAAACAGGCTCAAATGATGTTCACACCCATATCACAACTTCATAAACTCTATAAATCAACTACCTTGTCATCAGTCTGTGATAACACTGTGTTGGGCAGCTCTCTGGAGGACATCCAGGAAAGATGGATTCAGAAAATGCAAAACTACATCTCACTGATCTGTTGTGGTTTTACAAATCTTACATTTAAAATAAGGTTCTGGCACAGATTCATCTTGCTGTCTCATGTGTTGACATCAACAAATTATTAGCAAGTATGTGAAGGCCATGTAATATGTTTAGCAGACACAGAGGATTGAGCTGTCTAAACGCCCAGAACCAGCGTCAAACTTTTTACATTCCCTGCTCATTGCCACACTTGGAAGGCAGACAGAGCAGTTAAGGGAAGCTTTATTTTTTCCTCTCAATGACCCTGGATGACCTCCTCAGGCCTCAGAGGTCAGCAGGGGATTGGCCAGATTTAGGTCATTCCTCAGGGATTGAGGGGAAAAAGGCACTTTCTCCAAGTGCCAGTCAGCTGACCGTGGGTGGTCAGCAGCCAGTCTGGTGTCTAGAACCTTAATGTATCATAATATGGAGGAATGCAACGTAATATAAGTCTGTCAGTTCCTTAATCACATAATCAAAATGTACTGCCTCGTGGAGAATGATGTGCAGCTTGTAGGAAAGAGACTGACATGTGCCATTCTGACATAATCACAGAGACATACGAATCCAAACCCTTACAACTCTTTGTGACCTCTAAAAGTGAATAACTTGTGTTTCATATGAAAGGACAGTAAACAGTCTATGGATTGTAAATTGATTACAAAAGCTCTCACTAAAAGTCCCAGTGATGACCTCATTCAAGCCCCATTCCCTTTTATTTATATGCTGGATAATTGTAGTCAAACCACAGTGAATCAGTGAAAAATACAAAAAATTCATAACATATTTGTATCCAAAAAAAAAAGAAGAAAAAAGCCCTTCACTCAGGGCCACACCCTGTCCAAGGCATTGTGGGGGTTTTCCCATCACAACAGTTATTGACAAGTCCCCTCAATGACATGATTGTGCATGTAGAGGCTTAATGTTATAAATGGGGAAAAAAAAAACCCTCATTCAGAAGTGGTTGGCAGTAATTAGGACAAAGTCACGCTCTTTAGTTTTAATTCCAGGAAATTATTAGTTAGAATTAATAGTTTTGTTGTTGTTGTTTTGGGTTGACTTTGCCTGTTTATTTTGATTGAGATGACGATGGTCACTTGTGGGACTTCAGCTGTTCCTGTAGATCAGTTTTAAATTCAATTGGAGCCAATCAACATTGAAGGACCACTGAGAGACGGAGTTGTCTGTTATGTCCACCACAGCATGTTGAGGCCAGGAATTTGGTTCATCACATGTTTTCTCTGTTAGCTGTTTTCAACAAAATAAATCTAAATATGACCAAAGCAGTGACGCCCTGGTCAAATTCAGAGAGATTCCTATCATTTTTTTGGATACAATACCCCGGGGTCCACAATGATGCTGTTGAAGAGTATGCAGCATGTGACCCTCAACAGCACCATATAGGCTATAACCTCCTCCCCAACACATACACACACACACACACACAGCTCCACTACACAACAATGTTAATTTATGTTTTGGTGACTGAGGTGTATCCTGCTGATTTATGAGGCTGGACCTCCAGATCCTCAGACACAGCCCCCGTCTGTGTGAGGATGGTCTATTTATATACACTGTGTGTCTTGGGAGTAGTGAAAGCCGGTGCAGGGAATTCCATCATGGTGTGTATGGCACACATGTCTGGAGCCCTCCTCTTTTGCTCTTTCACCCTGAGAAGCGGCTGAGAAGATCACATTTCCATGTGTGGCAGCAGCTCAGTCCACTGCTGTAGCATCTGCAATTTACAAGATACTTTTTTGAGTTTGCCTGTAACTCTTATTTGAGTTTAGGGCAGTGTAGTAAATTGACAGATGCTCTCACCTTACCTTAAAGCTCTCATGTGTCAGATAAGTCTGACACGGTTGCCGGCCAGTTACTGGACAAAGTAATAAACCTATCTGTTTCTACCCCTTTTACTTTGGCTGTAGGGTTGAAAGTTTCAAAACATATTTTTTATTCAAGTTTAGATCAGGCGTAAAATTCAAATGCCAAACAATTTAACGAAATGTCAACAGCTCAACTTGGCATTAACTTTTAAGGCCAATGTGTGTAGCACTGTGAATGTATGCATCCAATGAGAAAATGTGTGTGCATAATCTATGCATACAGTCGATGTGATTTAATATGTAAAATTGCCATATATGGTGAAAATTATAAAACATCAAAATACGAACCTTCAAATTATTTTTGAGTTTGTGATTAAGAAAACTAAGATCAAAGAAGTCTGAATAATTGTGAACACTTTTTCCAAACAAACACCTACAACCTGGATAAAACAAGAACCACAACAAAGTGTATTAACGTGTCACTCTCAGCTCAGTCTCACTCAGTGCTCTATCAACAGGGTGGCTTGTCTGGTTCTCATCTTGGTTCTTGCTTGATTACCCACAGGAGTCTCCACAGGTGACGTCTCCGTGGTCAGAATCAATGAGCCATCTGATGAGGAAACTGGACCGACTTAATCTGGACATAGAGGAGGCTCTGAGTGCGAGCTCGTCACCCTCCGACACACCCTGCACCACCCGCAAGAAACAGGTGAGACTGTGTTAGAATGGACTGTATGTATTCTGTGTTTACAAAGCAGCAGAGGTTCAACCTTCATTACCTAATGGTATGTGCACTGTCACGGTTGGTACTGTACGCATTCCTGTGAAGCGTATGCTGCATACTTGGTCATGCCTTTTAAACTTCACTGAATCAATTTACTTTGCTCTGTTGAGAGAAAATCCTATTGGATTATTTAGACCTGTAAGTGACAGGTGTTCGGCAGAAGTTTATGTCCTGGACAGTTTCAAACAGTGTTGCGCATCAGATTTAGAGTAAAACAAGCTCTCTCAAACGGAGCAGTGGTAACCCATAAACCTGGAGTGTTGATCTTGTATGAGTCTCTCACATGTCCGTGACTATTGAAATATGGGGATAAAGTCTGTCTGTGACACTATAGGTTTTGTCGGACCATCTTACAGTCTCCCACTGAGTTGAGTGTGTTTTATGATCTGGGCTCGCAGCTCTCAGATGTGATACTGGAGTCTAGTCGTGTCTGAATGGTGCGGCAGGAACAGACAGCTGTTGTGCCTCTGAAGCTGTGCCTGGGACCATGCGACTCTGTTCCTAAACAGGGCTCTTCTCATGGTGGCATGTTTCACGAATTATCCCACTGGAGTTAGCATTCAGGAACAAAAGTGCTCTTTTGGACTCCATATGTATGTATCAAACAGAGGAGCTGTTGTTTTGGGAGGGAGTTTGTATGATTTGGTCCATTAGGAATGGTTGACAGAGGCTTACATGCCTCCCAGGCATCTGCATAACCATCCCAGGCATTCACTATCACTTACTTTAACTAATGACAGGCAACTGGGCAAGACAAGACATCTTTACTGGGATATTTGACAAGGTCATAATCTCTGTCCCCTCAAAAGAAGATCCTCACATATAGGCTCCTTTGTGCGCTTCTGTCAAGCTGAATTGAGAGTGGAGATTTCACTTCCCCAGCCGCTGACCTCAGCCTCTTGTTTTCTTTTCCCCTGGCCACTGTTGAGACCATCCTCTCGCAGTCTGTTCTTCCAGACAGAGACTGACCCAGTCCTGATTGTTGTTGTGATGTTGTTGCAGTGGGGTGCTGTTTCAAAGTCTACTTCAAACCAAACCCTGAACAGCCAAGATCTGGAAAGACCAGACGGAGGGGAATGTCCGAGCCAAGACAGATCATCTGCCCCTCGCTGCGCCTCAGTGGGAACAAGAGAAAGAACCAAGAAGACGGTAGGTTTCTCTATTCATCTCAGCTTCCTGCAGGCATCCAGCACTTTCTCTGGGTCAATAAAAAAAGTATAGTACATTACATGTAAACTCTTCACAAACAGTACTGTGGTCCACTTGTCATCTTTAAGCCTGTGAGCTGCTAAATTCCTCCACAACTGGTTGCTCATGTTTTCTTTTTTCAGCTCAAATCTGGCTTTAGTATTTTTGGGTGACTGCCATGATCTGTTTACTTCCTGCACTGCAAGTATTTCTCTGCTAATTCAAGACGTATGTCCATCTGTTGCTGGGAAATTCTCATCTTAAATTAGCTTTTCATGTACATCAGCCGTTTATCTCTGGATGAGTTTTATATCAGAGGAAATTTTATTTGAGTCGCTTGTCATAGAGGTTTTCCTGATTTCCTGCTTTAGCCACATGATTTATGCTCCTGAAAATATGTTATCCAGTACAGTCAGATTCAACTGAAATGGTCAAATCATTTGAACACCAGTTTGTTCATTTATTTATTTAACATGGATGTATTCAGGGTAGTTTCACAGAGAGGCAGGCCCTCGTTTACTGAAATGCTTTGATGATACTCACACAGCTACACATGTTCACACCTGGAAAACCCACTCTCCACTGAGCAGCTCCACCAGAGCAGCTGGGGTTGTGGGCACCACTGTGGTGTCGATGAGAGAGGGGCAGGAAAAAAAAAACAGAATGAGGAATGATCTGGTCTTAGAAAATGTTTTCATAAGCTTTCTTATCAGTTTCCTTCATTAATAGAATCATACTCTGTGAAACCTACATGTCACAACCACATATTTGACCCTTATGTCACAATCACTGTGTTGACAGAAGAGGATAAAAACAAAAGTCACACATAACACTGCAGAAGGAGAGCTTTTTTTCTAAAGATAAATTCATCACCAGTTTGCTGAAACTCGGACATCTTCTCTGCTACAGCTGCCCCTCCTGCTACATCTGTAAATATTTGAGGTTTGCACTGGGAATAAGGTCAGCTTAGGCATTCTTAAACAAGCAGCACTCACTGCTGGACCAAGTATATAAATGTCACTATTCAACAGCCCTAAGAGAAACAGACAACTGAGAGATTTGCAGAATGCAGGGCGGCTTTAAATTCAAAGCCTTTCAGCTTGTGCTTTGTGCGCTCTTCATGGCTGCGCTGCAGTGCGATGGCAAACAACCATCATATAAGGGAACAGCCATTTCAGTGCGCACAGTATAATTCCCTATATTATTCGATGACAGCTTGCCAGCTTGTTACTTTGTCATATTAGTTCTATGGAGTATTAAGGTTTTGTTTTGTTTAGCTGTAAAGACCGGGTTGAGGCAGAGTTCAGCATAATTAGATCAGAGATTCAAAGACGGATTGTTTTGTCTGTAGGCATTGGGTTCTTCAGATGAGATGCAGTTTGGTTCCCAGAGTAGATGCCACCTGTCTCTTCTGTAGAATAACTGCCTCTTGAAAATGGCAACAGCACAGGTTAAAACTTGGCTCAAGGACAGCTGGGAATGCTGACAGATGTTAAAGACAAGAGTATTTTGGCTACAGTGTAACGCTCAGTTTAATGATATCACTTGTTAATCAGTAACTGTTTCAAGCTTATACGGATGATGGTTATTTCCAATGATTTTTTAAATCATGGGTTTCATGTAATACTAATGTTTAATGTTCTGAAATTGAATCAGTATCTTGTGCAGGTGGAGGTTTGTGGGGCAAAGGTGACAACTGAAAAGTGATCACCTGCAAGGAGCTCTGAATGTTGGGATAGGAAGACAGAATTTTAAGTTTAAAGGGATAAATTCACAGACTTATGGCAGACAGTTATATGAGAAGGTCAACACCATTGTTATGTTTGTCTACATATAAAGCTATAGATAGCAGCTTGTCACCTCAGCTTATCGTTCCAACTGGTAACAAGGGGAAACTGTTATCCTGGGTCTGTCTGCTATTTATAAAATTCCCCGCACCATGAACTTCTTCTCTCCTCCAGTTTGCAAATAAGTGTATTACAGAACAAACATTTGTCCACTGGTTCGAGTTGTGACCCCGCTGAGTTTCCGAAAACAGACGAAACGGCATGTCAGCAGCGTCGCACATGTAGATTTTTTTTTTTCCTCCTCTGTACCCTGTAACTCTTACATAAGAGCTCTGGAGTCCCTATGAAACATCTGACAGCAGGGAGCGAGAATGCGATACAGATTGAATCACAGTCTGAGAGTCTAAGAATAAATCGGCCCAACGTGTGAGCCAGTGCACCCTGTTTGAATAGGCAGTTACTGCTTGACTGGGAGATGTTTTATGGAAGTATCTGGTAGAAGGTTTTTGGCACCTGCCCGAAAAACTTTGGACTCCCCCCTGCCTTTGTACGAGCTCTAACAACTGGAATGTGCCTCATATCTCCCTCAATCTGCTTCACATCATGCAGGCAAAGCTATAATCTTCACTGAAATGTGGTTTTGTCTTGTTTTTGTTTAGTTAAATATCATCACTTGATTTGAGAGACGGTCTTGCGCACCTTCTGTCCACAGACGGGAACTGTCTGAAAATATAGATCCAATAGTAAACAGCAATATTAATTTTCTAAATTTATGGTATCATATACAATAAAAGTGTTTTTTGTTTGTGTGTTTTCTAAATGTCCTGGGCCTGATATCACCCTCATACTGACTGACAAGTCTTTTAATACATTAACTTGTCAGCTGATAAAAAAAAACAGTTCAAGTACAAGTCCTTTGTTAGACATGTGCACAGATTACAACTTCACAAATGTGAGGATGTGCTGCTTTCATTTTCTTTTCTCATTGTAAATTAAACAGTTGCTCAGGCTGTGAAAACATAATCCTGGGCTCAGTGTCATGTGTACTGGATGTATTAGTTGTGCTGACCTCGCTGTTCGGTAGCCTTGTTGAGGCCAGCTGTTCACAATGTTCTATTATTGGTCAATAGAGACGCATTTGGGTTGAGGACTTCTACTTTTAATTGGTGTTGACAGAGACGGGAAGAACAGAGGACGCCCTGCTCTGTCATTCGGACCGACCGGTCGTGTAACTGCCCTGTTGACTCTTAGGCGGGGTGTCGTTTGTGCTGGGACAGTAGCTATCACTCACACACACAGAGCTGTCACTGCATATAAACATCGTTGTTGGTGTAAGCAAGGGCGCGTTGTGCCTCTGACAACAGCTCTGAATGGGACCCTGTGCCGTTCCTCTGTGAAGGATGTCACTTTTCCTGACTTGCAACCTTGGACATGTGTCTACCATCTGACTGCGATTGGACTGAACTAGGACAATGTGTGTTTAAAGTGGGTCAGAGCTTACCAGTATGAAATACTTTCTCCTGACTGGCAAGAAAGAAAGAAAGAGAGAGAGAGTGATGTGTTTGAGTCTTTGAAGTCTTGTCAAACCGGCACATCTCCTATGGGGCCCAGCATCTGGTTTTTGGAGTGCTAATTTTCCCAAGTTTATTTCTGAAACTGGGTCTAAAGCTGGTCTTTGGAGACTAACTTATCAGATCCATCACATAGAAGACAACCCTATCTCCCTCTCTTCAAAGACCTGTATGATTTTTAAAAGGACACAGATAATGTCCCACAGTGTTTCTGTACATTAAGCCCAGCCTTTGAACTCAGCTACAGAGGTATTTAGATGTATGATGAAATTCTGCCAGACTGTGCCAAATCTCACAGTCAATAATGAGGGCTACATCAGTAGTCTTTAGAGGCCCCGCTGACCTTGTCCATGTTTAAACAGAGGTAAAAATACATATAGAAGGGTATGAGTCATACTTTTATGACCCGCTTTTGTATTTTTCCTCATTCCCCTGTTGAGTAAGAGTCAAAAAGTTGAGTTCTTGTGCCCAGAGCTAACCGAGGGGTTGAGCCTGCTAACCCCAGAGCCGAATAGACACCCCTGGTGGTTCTGAGTTGAGATCTGCCAAACATTTCCTGGCTGCGTCCTTCTCCCTGCTTTAAATCTTCATCTTAATTTGAATAAATCAAACATGGACTGCCAGGTGCCCACATCTTCTATCCTCATTTGCCATGCGGCTGAAAAGTGTCAAGAAGCGAGTAACGAAGACAGATAGCACCCAAACAAAACCACCTGTCCTATTTAATCCAGCCAATCAGGTCTTTTTTGTTGTCACAGCAAAGTGGCAGCCATATAGGTCGCTCCTCTAGCCAAGTGCTTCTTTACACTGCAAGCGTTACTGCTGCCATGACAACACTGTGGGTCTGTGGCCTTCATGAACCATGCAGGACACAACTAACTTATTGTGTCGAGTCCAACTTAACAAGAAAACCTTTGCAAATATGTTGATAGAAGTTTGAATCAGCGTCGTGCGGGCTGATTGCCAACTGACTGTCATGACGGAGGGTCAACCGTATCACAAGCAGGCAGGCTGGGACTTTATGCAGCGTTTTGTCTCTGTCGGGGGAAAAATGTGGAAACAGGGTGAGCAAACAAGAGTGTAAATCAGACCAGAGGGGCACACAGGGGAAATGGAGGAGAGAGCTGGGCAGGAGAAGTGAAGAGATCCTGACTGGTCCACATCAAGAAGACGCTTTGACTCCCTCTCCACCCTCTGCAGTCATTTCATGCTCAAGGATTAAAATCAAGGGGATGTGTTCTGTGCATTTTAAAGTAAAAGTGTTCTTTTTCATATTGATGTAACAGGTAGTGTGAACCACCTCTCTTTGATTTTCCAGCACTGTAATTCTACACTTTTGTAAAAAATGTTTCCTTTTTGGTTCATTTTCTGAGATATTATTACTGCAGTGACAACAGATAAGTGGAAATAGCAGGCTGACAAGCAGAGTTAACAGGAACTAAATCATGCCACCGCCACTGCAGTGGAGACTCTTGACTTTCATTACAGCAGTGATTTCACTATTGAAGAATGCACAGAGACATCCTCTAGTCCCCAGTTCAGGGAACTGGGTGTGTGAGTCTCTTAATGGTTTCAACAGCCAAATAATGTGAAATACTTTTCTGAGCTTTCAGACTAGTAAAGCCAAAATCTGTATTTTATTGTTGCTGCTCACATTCCTCTCCTGCATGGTTTCAGTTATCTCCGACTCAAAACGACATCGAGGTACACAGCAACGCTCGGTGACATATTTGCTGATATATTCCTCTTTCTTTTTTCTTGTAGATGTTCAACAAGATGACCAATGCAGCAGGTGCAGGTAAGAACATTTTATTCCACCTTTCCTTGTTCTTGTTCTGTGTTTTCTCCCCAGTTCTTTCATGCAGTGTGGTTGCATTGTTCTCTCAGAAGTTCACACCATCATTTGAGCAAGCTGATTTTGATCTCTGGCCCTAACCCTTCATCCGCAGGGGGTTGTGATCCTCCACAAACAAGTATTTCAGAGAGGAGAGTCTAAAATGTGTCTTTCCATCTGTCTTGAGTCTGTGATGGAGTGCTAATTTTCTTCGTGCATGCTGGGATAGCACCCATGGCCAATACAAGGATGAGGCAGTTATAGAAAATTCATAAGTGAATGTGACTAGATGGACCTCAACAACTACAGTACTCTTTGGCAGAGACTATTGAAGGTTGGCATATTAAACATACATATTTATACTGTTCTAAATGGTCCATTTGCTTTCACTGGAGTTAAAAAGAAATGTGCAGTCAATTTAGACTTTGCACTGATTTCAGGGCTCAGATGTTCTGTTTACTTTAACTGCAGTACTAAACACAGATTTATCTGAATAAGCACCTCACCTCCCCATATATTACACAATTTCTGTTCACTGGGCAATTAAATGATGTTTACAAACGCAGTAAGAAAAGGAAGCTCAAAATGAAACACTGTTGCCCTGTGAAATTTCGTCCTGCGCATACTGAGTCTGAGCCGTCTTCGTGTTTTTGACAGATCTTTGTACATGGCTCAGTTTCAGGGAGTCTCCTTAGCCTCAGTCTTTAGTCAGTACTGCACTGTAATTGAAGAAGTGCTGCTCTGCTGTGTGGAACATTTTGAAAATCTCCCCGCTAGTTGATCCTGTGCTGTGTCCTGTTTTTTTTTTTTTTTTGGAGGGGGG
>OMNW01001368.1:5483-17329 GCA_900303245.1 Selene dorsalis | reverse complement strand
GGGGGGGGGATATAAATTCATTTTCAAAAGGTAGCTATTATTTAGTGTTGTTAATAACCTAATGGTTAATTCTGCCTCTTGATAATGCTCGGTTCAGGTTGTATATGTACACTGTAAAATCACGCCTCTCCTGAAATATATAGTTTACATATTAAATAAACATGCGGTTCAACGCTATGTAAAACAGCACACTGCTGTACTTGGTCCCGTGAATTGACATCCCACTCATTTTACCGGCGTCTGGACACCGCAGTCAACTCGCACACTTCTGTACACGTGTAGGAAATCCTTAGCAATAATGTAACTGCGGAGTTCAGTTATAATACAAACTTTCTCCACGGCAGATGAACATGTGTCTGGAGACACCGCAGAGTGGCGCTGATGGACAGTTTTTAACACCACATGAGAGGAGAGTGAGAATGGACGATCTGACTATCTGTCTATCTATGGGATGGTACAAACTATGTCATGGTGTCAAATATAAACATGACAGGATGGGTCCGTGTTTATTCTCCAGTCTTGTTTGCTGATGAGACTACCTAGGCCTGTGAATAAACTGGGGCAAGCAGTTTCCTAGCAGCAGTGATTCCAATGAAATGGTTTATACCTATTTAGTTTAGGGTCTTTGAATGCACCTGTGGCTCTGGGGAAAAAGGACATATTGTGTTTACAAGTGTCGTTCAGAGACAGTCAAGGTTAATGTATGTTCATTATGTATGCAATTATGCCCAAGAGATGTAAATTCATCCCTTTACAGACAGTTAAAGAAGGGATTTTTTAAATGAATGTAGAGGAGATATTGCTTCAGAGAATCACAGGAAAAATACAAAGATTATAAGTGATGCATTATTCAGTGAGGGCAAAATGTTTACTTTGAGAGACACCCGGAGATGTTGATGTTCACGCTTGGTGCAGTGATTCTGTCGAAGGTCTGGAGGACAATCAGTTCTGCGGTGACCCAAGTCAGCCAGTAAGTGCAGTGAATTGACCACAGTGACTCCTCATGTGGAAAAGCCAAATGAATTACAAAACTCCAGTTCAAGCGCTGCTGTCAAAGAGATAGAGAGCAGATGTGTGTCATGTATCAGAACATATCTCATCTCACCGGTGTGTTGACTGTGTTTGGCAGGAGTCGAAGCCTCTCGTCAGCCTTCACACAAGGTTGTGTATTCTGTGCATGTAGTCCGATACATGCCGGCCTCAGCTGTGCGACCTGCTGTGGCCCGTCACTGATGCAGCAGCTGAGTTCTGCATTGTCTAGATATTTGACATATTAATCTTGCTTTCACTTCCATATACAGACTGCATGTCAGTGAAGTGTGTCATGCATCTAGCAGCACGGGGGCACTGAGCTGATTGTATTCACACTGAACAATTGGGGGTAATCATAGACCAGTCCATAGCTACAGATGAAAGGTGGAGTGAAAGTTTCATTTCCTATGCAGGGAAGTTTGTCCGTGGTTGCTGTAGGACTGGTATAGATTTATATTTATGCAGGGCTTTGTGTGGCTCTGTGTGTCCGGCTGATGTGTTGTGTTGGGCCTGGCAGCAGAAAGCTTTTGTATCATCTCCAAAACAGATTTTAGGGGAATCAGAGAGAAGAGCACGGGATTTATGTGAAATTTAGGTCAAGTGTATTCGACCCATGATGGCTAATTCATAGCTCATCTGAGATGCATTTGGCCAGACAGTGAGGAAATCCATGTACGTCACATCACAGGAGGTGACCCATGTACAGCCAAGCACTGATGGAGGACAGCTGTCTCAGGAAGTCAGATTTCAGTGGAAGATGCATAAAATCTTTTTGCACATTAAAGCACTGGCTCCCAGTGTAGAAGCTATGATGTATGTATTTTTCATATTTGCACTCATGAATTTATAATGTGTCTGTGCTCCTTCTGTGCTGCTCCAAGCAAATATTTAAAAAAACAAAAAACCAAAAAAACATTAGCTTCAACTCCCCTTGTGTGATCAATAGGTGTTAATTACAGTTTAACATTAAACCAGGAGCCAAATACTGATAAATGTAGACTGTCATACTCTGAGGCAACTGCTCAACTGACACACATACTTCAGTATGGTGGTACTTTACAAATTATTTTGACATTGACATTCACTTGGTAGGAAGTGGTTGGGACTGAACACCATCAACAACAGCAGTCTGAGTTCAGCCTGTAAGGTGAGCATGCAGAATAATTAAAACTCAGGTTAGATTTTATTATTAATGCTATCAAATGCTCTTGAGTCAGAGCAGAGGGCAGCGCGGAACTTTTTTTTTTTTTTCAATTCAGACCAGAGAATATCATCAGCTAATGAAAATGCCGCTGTGATTGTGATTGTGCTGTGATCAGACTGCTGTGCTGTGGCTGCAGTGAAGTTTGAGTCTGTGAAAGCGTTTCAATTTACTGGTGGGTACCTGCAGTGACACCACCATTGTCTTGTAAAATTCTGACATAAGGCTGAATTGTACCTGTTAAAAAAGGCTGGTAAAGTAAAAATGTGGGGACCAGTAATAGGAGAACTGGGAAGGAGGAGATAGGGTTAAAGTTAGTTCAAGCTATGGCTGGTGAAAACATGAGCATCTGACATGTTGTGTTTGAGCATGATGCTGAAGACCTGCCTGTTTCTGAAGCTGCTTCCTCTTTAAATACCTTGATTGTCACAGTCAGTTTTCCAGTGTTCAGACAAGAGAGAGGATACAATGCACAAGTAGCTAACTCTTGGTCCTTATGTGAATGAATGAATGAATGAATGAATGAATGAGCGAATGAATGAGCGAATGAACGAATGAATGAACTTTATTTGTCCCTACACCAGCTGTACAATGAAATTTGTATGACTTTCTCAGGGACAACACACCAATGATTAAAATAATAATAAAAAATAGTTAACACGAACTGTGGCTCAGTTCATGTTGTTAATCCATTCATATGTGACACCTAGCCGGGCTACTTAGTTTCAGACAGCTTCCTGCGATTAAGTCAGTTAACAGCCCCTGGTTTTCTATACTTTGTCTGAGGAGCAGATGTAATGAGGATAACTGTGTAACATGTGAGTGAGAAGCTTGAATATCTTGCGACAGACTTCTGTTTGGGGGAAAACCCACCAGCTTCATGCAGCTGTTCAGAAGTCCTTTTTTCTAAAGAGGAGATTAAGGCGATTAATTATACACGCTGTCTTGCTAAGAGAGAGTCGTCTGGTTCACAGTTGTAGTTGCCTTGAAAAATTTTGCAGCGAAGCACCTACTGCCACACTAAATAACTAGGTGTTAAAGGGGCTTCTGAACTGCTTCATGTTACCCGTACAGCGGCTCAACTGGGCTTGCAGTATTAAAGTGCAATTTACTCCCAGACCTGAGCTCAGGATTCAGACATTTGGTGGCTCATGAGGTGGAAATCTTCACTCACACTGGGTCTATTCTTAAGCTCTAACCACAGGAAACATAGCCACACCAGGGCCAGGACTGCCCAGTGCAGATTACATGTGTCTGCTGGTGAATCAAACCACATCAGTGCAGTGTCTGAACCCCACTCCGCTGCCACTGCGCTCATCATCTGTGGGTTGTGAGCTTCCACTCCATGATTAAGAACATAAGTTTCCCTTTAGTGATCACACCTGCAGCCTGGAGGAGGAGAAGATGAAACATGCCTACACTTCATGTTTGGCTTAATTCGTGCAATAACATTTACAGCCATAATTGTGAGGGACTGTAAAATCCACTCTGTCAAGCCATCAACTTCTTACACAGTACTTGTTTGTGTGTGTGTTTAATTAGCATCTGAATTCCTGTTGCCTTGCTATATAGTAGTTCAGCTGTGAAACGCAGACAGAGGCGTGTTGGAACATGTCAGATAAGGGCTGGAGTCACTGTGCCTGACACACAACACTCCCACTAAGGACACACCACAGCCATTTCTTTACAGCATGCAGTAAGTTCAACACAAAGACCCGCTGAAGATCTCGTGGATCTTTCACAATCCTCGCTGAGGTATTTGAGCGCTGACAGAGACGAAAACACCATTAATCTCATTCATTATCATGTTTCACACAGCAGTGGGTGATTGATGCCGTAACGCAATATGTGATGCATTCGTCTAGACATTGGGGGGGCGGGGGAGTGTAAAACACAGAAACAGGTCCAGGGTGACCACACTGTTGCAGACGACAAGTTGCCACTCAGTTTTGAATGTGACACCTTAGGCGACCGTTTTACTCTATGAATGAACACAGGTGTTTGTGTGTGTGTAAAATACACAAGTCGCCGCCCAATGAAATCATCTGAATAGTGTCACACCATCACCTTGTACCTTAAAAAAAGCAGCAATCCTGTATTAAAATAGCTGCACCTGAGGGTGTGGTGAGGGCCATTAAACCCAGGAAAGCTTTATGAAAATGTGCAGCAGGCCCCGAAGTGTGCTGCTGAATTGTGGTCTTTGTGAGCTTAAGCAAGGTTGGATTTTGCCAGCCAGGTAGAGGAACAGACAGAGGCTGTGTTTGACTTGGTCGCCTGCCCGTTTGTGTTCTATTCACATGTATGGCGCCATGCTTACTCTACACAGACAAGCCTGTATGCTGAGGCCACAGACGGTCACAGGGAGAGTGGCAGGCGCCCTGCTCGGCTCTGGGCGGGTCTGTGGACTTGACTTCAGGTGTGAGCGGATTGTTGTTCCAGGTTGTAAAGCAGCTGATCCAAGAGGAATTTTAAACCAGAGCTTCATTTTTCACTAGAAATGATTATCGCAAATTGCTTTCGCCATTTTTATTGTTTGCAGTTTGCGTGTTAGCCTTGACTCAGTTTTGAAATCCTTTTTCTTTCTCACATCACTCAGCTACAACTTTATGCAAAATGTCAGTGCGATGCTTTTTTGTGCACTGACTGCAAAAACTATATTCTGTAACCACGTCTCTGATTAATATGAAATATGTTTTGCACGTATGTAGTAACACAGTGTCTACTGAGGCTCTAATTCCTGTTGAGGTCACTAGGTTTATTCAAGCTAAAAATTTCTTGTTCCCCTGAGAAGCTAACACTTGGAGGAGACCTGCTGAGAGGGCTTCCTGCGGCTGGAAGTAGGGGCGGTGTGGTGGGGGGTGGGGGACCAGAAATTAGCATTCTCAAACCAAGAAAACAACTTGTCCCACTCTACTCTATAGTCTTCTCTAAAATGACACGGACTCACTCACACCCAGTAAACTTGGCACTTGTATGCCCGGGAACAGCAGAAGAGTTGTTCTGGTGCAGGGCGGGTCCAGAAACCACTATTTTTGTAAGCCCTCCCTCACCCCTCTTTCTTCCACTCCTGCTCTCCTTACTCAGCTCACAGGCATTCCAATGGTATTTATATTTCCCTCCAGAGCAGGGGGAAGTTGACAAGCGTTCACACAGACATTGGATTCAGCTCAGCAAGGTGGGCAGTACTCCTACTCCCTCTTCACCATTGGCTTCCTGGTGGTCACATGACATGAAGAGAACGATTCTGTATTGGCACTCCTCCCCCAAGGCTCTGCTGTGCCGTCCCTCTCGGCTCACTTTAGGCTCTTTGCGCCTGTATGTGAAGTTTTCTGTTGGGGGGAGAGTGTGTGGGTTAGTGTGTATCAGTCAGTGGTCAGGGGCTTGTTTGGGATACAGTGTTCCAGTTATGTTTCGGGAGCTCCCGGAGTCCACAGGCAGTGAGTGTCTGGGGAGTATGACCCCAGAGACTCAGGATATCTACCTGAGAATGGATCATCACCGCAGACGCTCAGGGTACAGGCTGGGCAGGATCATCGCCAGGCAGCAACTACTCAAAAGGATTGCTGGAGGTAGGAGCAGTGTTTGGATAGTGACAGTTCAGCCTGTGGTCTTCTGGTTGGAAATCAAACTTTTTTTTTCCTTAGGCTGAAGACCCAACATTGGGTATTCTGTTTAAATTAATCCCTCTTCCTCATACACCCAGGAATGCCCAAAGTAACAGCTAAGCAAGTTGGTAGTCAAAACATGTGGTGAGTAAGGTATGACGCACAGAGTGTGAATATGAGAGGATAAATGCAGGATGACTTGTTGCCAAGTGAGCAAGGGCATTGTTGTGTTTGTTTGGGATCGGCTAATGACTTTAGTCAAATGTCAGCTCATATCTCTGGCTTTTCACCTTGCCTCCTTGTTTCCTGATAAAGCTGTCAATAGAAGTAATCTTAGGAAGACAAATATGAAGGTAACCTCAGGGGCTAGTGTATAGGGTGTGTGTGTCACTGCCAACAAAACCAAACTTGACCTTCAGCTAATAAGTACTCAAGCGTACAGTTGTGGTAAATAATTGGTTAACACCGCCTGCGGTGAATGCAGAGGTGAAAAGCTGGATAATCAGTTATGTAAGGATAGATAAGTCAGCACTGTAAACAAGATATATCAATGGAAGTGTCGCCTGACAGTTTTACAAGCCTTGCTCATTTGTGGATGGCTGCATGTGGCCAGGAGAGCAATAGTGGTGCCTTTCTTTTCCTTTCACTACAGGACGACCTGACCTTTCATTCAGCTTTCTCCAAGGTCTGTAACCTCTTGTCTTTAAAAGTACCTGGAAATTTGATGTCAGTCAAGGGAGGGGGCAGGGCACGCATAACAATAGAGAGGACAAAGCTCAAACTACGGCTGCTCCCTCCTACAAGTGTGAGAACCCTGGTGCTGGATCAAAGGGTGGATACCGCTCAGAGCAGAAAAGTCATCAGTACCAAACTACAAGGTAACAGGTAATGAAATAGTCATACAGCCCAGAGTATGAGTCAGATAATGCAGTGCCTCATGTTTGAAGATTTCCTGTATCGCACATCACATCAGACAGAGGCAGCTCACGAGCCACGCTTTGCGATTGTGACAGTGTGAAGGATTTGGAGTTTCCAGTTAGATTGATGTGTCAGATGTCCTGGAGCTGTGTCTACCTATACGATTGTTTTCAAGGGAAATCTCTGTGATTTGATGTTTTGCAGGCATGTGCAGTCATGCCACCCAGCATGTGTTTTCAGATTACAGATGTCGGCCTTGACAGCAAACCAACAATTTAAGGCCTCTGTGACAAGGACACAAATATTCACATTGTTTGAAGCAGGTTTTCAGATTCTTTTAGCCAAGTTTCAACTTTACTTGAAACACCGCTTACTTGTATGGGTGTGTGATTTCTAAATATAACTTACTTTGATTTCACTGCAATGTCAGGGGAATATTACTATTGAGTCATTTGACAGATGTCATTGCACAGCTTGGATTTCAAACTGACCTAGATAACATTAGGCTTTGATTTCTCCTCCATGTTATGAATCAGTCTATGGAATGTGTATGATATGATGATGATCCTTATATTCTGCAGAAATTCTAGTAGTTTCACCTAAATACAACACCAAACTTTGAATGGATTGAATGAATACAGATGTGCTGAGGTTGGGATGTCTTTGTTGTTAGAAATGGACTTATACTAACTCACAGGAAACAAAGTTGGAAAAACTCACTAAATGTTAACTAAGAATCAATCCCACATAATATCAGGCATTAGGTTTGTTTAAGAGTGTGTCTACATCTTTACACATGGTGGATAATTATCTCCAAGGTAACTGTTTCAAAGAATATAAAAGGTTTAACAAAAAAACTGAAACTATGAGACATCTATTGTTATCTGCTGTCTTAAGTGCTGCCATTACACAATCTTTTCGCCTAATTTTGGTAATTGCTGTTTTTTGTTGTTGTTTTCTTAAAATCTGATTCGACTTAAATGCCTTAATTGAGCAATTTTCCTGCAGCGTGGCAGTTTTAGTTCGTTTTTCACAGGAGAGCAGTCGTTAGCACTTTCAAGATCTTGTTTCGTTTCATTCCTCATGTCTCACCTGGTGTGATGCTGATGTTTGCAAGGCGAGAGATAGCACCGAGGTAGGTCTCTAAAGGACTGACTGCAGAGCACGTAGAGCTGCAGGACTGATCTCCATGCATTTCAGTGGCTCCTGCATTCCAGCTGGCCCGGCTTTGTTGACATAGCAGGTTGAAAGTGAATGGGGGCCATGGTGATGGACAAAGTTACTCATGTATTGTTTCACCCCAAATTCCAGGGAAGCCTGTGGGGTCTTAGTCATGTTTCCGATTTGATGGCCTTTCAAAGCCACCAGGGCTTTGTGTGTGGGTGCTTGTTCAGTCTTCTATGATCAGCTATTGACTCACTAAAGATCTACTGTCCAGAACACATCATGGGCAGATCCAGTGGAGATTCTGTAAATGCACAGCTGTGTGTGAGATGAGAAGGGAAGAAACAGACGTTTTAGTGCTTCACAGTGGGATTGTTGTGCAAGAGAAAGGCCTTGTTTTTATTGTGGAGGAATGTGAGTTCTTTCCCTGAAAATGTTCCTCAGATTTTGGAGGAGTTTTCCAGACTTTTCCCTGGCAGAGCGACCGTGTTTCTGCAGCTCTCTGCTGCGTGCACCCCTCTTCCTCTCTGCTCAGCCCATGTGGACTCTCAGGATTTCTGCATCTGTTATTCCCACTCTTTCATCAGAAAAAGACATATTGCAGTTGCATATGTCTTTAGTGTAACTTTCATCAACACCTGTCACATACAGGCCACTACTTGTGAGTCCATGAGCTCTTTATGACATTATAGAAAATATCTTACATTCTTGATTTAGTTTACCTAGACATTTTAACCAGTGAATTTTTATTTCATAGGAAAACAGTCACATACTTGAATTTTCTGCAGTTCATGGTTATGCATAAGTTTCTTATACTGAATATATACTGTGTCATTGAGGCCATTGTTCGTAGCTGAAAATCTTGACTATTTTTGCTGTTGTGTTTTGTGCAGGGATTGTGGGAGGTTCAGTAGGGATCTCAGTAAATGTCAAAACATGAATTAATCATTTCATTCATAAAATGCCTATATGCCGTATAGTGTAGATCTCACATTTTTATTGCATTCAATGATGGTTTTCAGCTGTTCTTCTTGTGCACCCAGCTGGAATGTAGTGACAGATCATTCACACGGACAAGTGTTGCTGCTTCTCCATGGAAGAGTCCTGGGAACTGGGAATATTGGCTTGAGTGGAAACCTCAAGCAGCTGAAAGCTATATCATGACTAAAAGCTTGCTCGCTGACTGTGGATGTTTGGTTCATTTCCTCATTGAAGGGCTGTTGTGTGTCAGACAAGAAGCTCTGTCCACTGTGACCCCTCCATGGCCCTCCATGCCTTATTGACCTTGGTGCAGCCAGTGGGCTCTGATCTCTGCCCTGGAAAGGTCATTAGTGCCCTCTGCCCCGGTTGAAGACATTGTCCATTTCTTGTCGAATGACACAAGTTATTGCGTGGCAGCTGTGTGCTCGTCAGTGAATCTCTCTTGTGTCCTGAAGTAACAAAGCGTGCCTTTTATTTGGCTGTCATGGCTGAAAGGCCTGCGTCTCTCAGGTTAACATGCTGTCCGTCACATTTGTTCTTCTGCCTGCGCACATCAGTGTTTGTATTGCACATGCCTAGTTTACAGCCCAGCACTAGATATATTCTTTGCAATATTCAGTTGCACTTAACTGGAAATTTCTCTCATAAACACCAGCTGATTTACGTCAAGCTTGCATGACTTTTGTTAAGTTTAAACTTACATTAACAACAGAGAGAGAGCTTCTGAGGAGGATAATGTGAGTAACACTAACACATTTTGATTTTAAACGCTCAGCACCGAGAGGACAGGAACACTTGAGCTTGTTAAGAGGACAAGCTCTACCCTCCCTCCTCCTGGATGGATAATTGTTAGAAACCAGCTCTGAAAAGAGGTTTGCATTGTTCTGTCTTTTTAAGCTGTAACGGTAAAAACCCTCTTCAATGTAAGGAATCTAGTTTGACTCTGCCCTTTTCCTCTCAAGACTCCTCTTTCCAACACCCTGAATTATTCATCAGCGCTCTGCTTCAACATGTGGGACGTTAGATCATCTTAGTGTGAAACAAATATAACTGCTCCTTCATCAAATGGAGGTTTGATGATAAGTGGTGATGTAGCCTTACACACAGTTTACTTAGTTCACATGAACCCAGATTATCTTTTATTCATGAGCTTCTCCACTGTCGACGTGATTGTTATGCAGATTTTGTTTACAGCCTTCAGAGTGCAGTAAATAACACTGACAGGGAGACCAAAGCAATTTTGACAATGTGATTAGCTGGTAGTCGACATCCAGTCATCGCACTTCATTATTTAATCTATGGCTTGTTTTTTGTTTCTTGCTTAAGTTACATGACGATACTGTTGAGCCGATTATTTCTCAATCATATAATTTCTGTCATGAATCCATAGTATACACCAATTCTAATCAAGTTGGAATATATGGTGTGTTTATACTGCAAATTAGAAAATGAAATAAACTCAAATTAGATAGTATTATAGTACAATGAATAGACCCAATTGTGTTGTTTAATAGGGTGTGACAGTCCAAAGTCACAACTGTCATATTGTATTTCCCAAACTGTGACTACTAATCTGTACTCCATACTGAGCAGATGCAGGATATAAAGCAGGTGTTGGCATGTCCTCATTGTAACTGTATGTGTGAGTCAATGTGTCAATATCTATGTGCGAGACAGACTGACTCTGAAGAGGCAAAGGCATCTAGAAAGTTCTTTGTATGTCATTTCAACAGCCTCCTCATAATTTATAGAATAAATCCTTTCTTATAAATGATTTGACAAAAGTGGCAATTAAATACAAATGAAGTGCACAGATGGTGTAACCATTTCGATTTTGACATAACATAACATAAGACTTTTTATTGATGCCATTTATGGGAATTTCACTTGCAACAGTAGTGGTACAAGATGAGCAAAAACTAAGGAATAAAACACACAGAGAAACTCTGGAGCTACTTTAACTTGCAGCCGACAGGCCCGGCGCCATCTTCAATATACTGATATAATTTGTTTTGATTATTGTGATATTTTTTCATATATCTCAAAGATAAAAAAAAAATTCCAAAATGTTCCATGGAGTTTGACATTTTATTTTAGATCCACGTCGTCCACACAGATCAGAAGTGAACAGATTTGATGTCTCTGCACATCTGAGTGTTTCTTGCTGTACATCCCTCGGTTCAAAGCCACAGTCTCTAAACAGCTGTCCTTGTACTTTACAAGCCTGTTAACAAAAAACAAGTAAATGATTTGAGAATCTTGTAACAGCCAGAGACAAACTGACTCAGTCCAACCAAACTCCAGCAAGGGTCACATTTATAAAGCTCTTATTTAGACTCCTGTGTTTTGCCTGTAGGTGGCAGGCTGAGCTCATAATCCCCCCTGAAAGGGCTTTCTCCTATATGTGAGTCAGAGTAGCTGACAGCTGCCACATGTGCAGGGCTAATCATTTACTAAGTGCAGATTTCAGAAATGCCTTGGTTGCACTGTAACAGGAACCGATAGTCACATATTAACAAAGCCATGATGGAAAACTTGTCCTGGTTTCAGGTGTTTTACATTCTACAGATTTAGAAAATGCTGTTTTGCTGAAGAAAGCTGTATTAACCTACATAAAGCAAGAGGGTCAAAACATATTTAGTGCGCTAATAGTCAAATCTTATTAATGAGAAAGATCATTTGGGTTACTGCCTGCATTTTTGAAGCTGCTGCAAATTACTCTTAGATAAATGAAGCTTGTAGAATTATTAAAGTTCTCAATTTAAATTTCTATCTGAACATCCACATCTGCTCTGTACAAAATAAATAAGTTAACTGTGTATAGATGCTGCAACTGTTCTGTATAATGTAAATAACAGCTGTCTCAGGCTCCACTTTAAAGCATATTGCATTCTTATCATTTATGTTCTAGTACATCAATAACGGTATTATTTATCATCTGCGTG